>JAKSZP010011981.1:0-162698 GCA_022478985.1 Massospora cicadina
TTGTTTATTATTATCCTGCACATCTATTCAGGACGAAGTTCCATAGATTGATCCTTGATAGTGCCTGTAGTTTATGGTATTCATACCATTCAAAAACTCACTAGGCCTATTATATTTGCAAACTCTTCCAGCCAGTTTTGGGCTTAATTTAACTTTTGTTTTTGGGAACTTCTTCTGAGGCAGGTAGATATACAAGCTGTGGATTAGGTGCGCCCAGCTTGTTGACACTTTCTCCAAAGAAAGAATACAATAAGAAAAACAGGAAAGAGATGAAACAAATATATCTTTTTATTAGATGGTATTTATTAGATGCTAGTCATTAGGCTAGGCGCCGGTATTTATACATCTAGGGCATCTCCTGGCCACATTTGAGTACAAAATTTCAACAGATATTTTAACACCTCAGTTCAGCCCTTGAACTGATATGACTAATTTTTTCTTAGGTTTATTGGTGGCAAAATACTCTCAAGAAAAGGATTATTTTTGGTACAAAAATTGAGATAAAAGCATGCAAAATTGTCCTAGGAACTTCTTGATTTGAATTTCATCATACTTCTGACGAGATACACCTTCTGTGAAATTCTTGTCTCAATTGAAGTAGATGATGTACCCCTAATCGGGACATCAGCAGGCCTCTTCCTTGATAGCACTAGGTACTCCCTTTTGGGTGCTCCATGTGCAAGTGCTATCATGCCAATTACGCAGAATGACATATGAATGTCGCCCTAGGGCAGAAAATTGATTACGTTTTTTGTTCATCTGATGGTCCATGGGATTTTAAGATGTTAACTTTGGGTCAGTCCTATACGAATTTGTATACAAGTTAGTTGATTGTGTTCCTGATAATCAGGACCAATTGCTGAGATTTAATGCATAGTAAATCAGCCATAATATGTGAGCTTATTCGGCTAAAGCGCTTTGATAAAATACTTGATTGAATTGACATTGGGATATTCGTCCCAAATTATATAATTGCAATAGGCTTTAAGGTGAGAATATGGGTGTTAGCTTGAGCGTTAAAAGGTAATTGGCCCAATCTGATGGTTGTTGAAGGTTTATTTTTTATTAACCACCAGGTTCTGACAGGGTCAGAGGTACTGAAGGCTTTATAATGATTTATGTCTGGCACAATACCCAAATTTTTTCACCAGTCAAGTGTACATAACATTAATCAGTGTCCCATTGTCTACAATATAACGGATTTTGATCTTTTTTACAGAGATATCAATATAGGTACACTCCATGAAATACTCTTCTGTATAATTTAATGAATGGACAGCCACAGTATTCACTTGATCTAAATAAGATTAGATGTGTTCACCTAACTGTGGGCTAGAGACCAATAGATTAGCAATTGATATAGCCACCTGGACACCTTGCAGTTTGAGGATATCCTCAAAAAACGGAAGATCCTGTTGCTTTATCTGCTGAGTATAAGGTTTCACAAAAGCTTCCTGCACCAACTCAGCATTACTATTTTAAAGAGTGATTAATAACTGCTAACCTATCTTCTACTAAACTTGATGGAACCAAAAGAGGTTATTCAACCTTATAACTGGCTAATTGAACGTAGTTTTTGGACTGGTGCTTACTTCTGGTTTTTGTATATGCAGCTTTTAGAATTAAAACAATGAGCAAGCAAAATATCATACTCCCAAATCAAGCCTTGATAAGTTGACTCTTAAACAGTGTGAACAGAACCTTACCCTGAAGGCACTTATATAAGATTTGATCAGGAAGCATCACACGCATGAGAATTGATGGAGATGCCTTCAGGAATCCCATCACTGATTCCTGAACCTCGAGAGGCGTGGCCCCTACCTCTGCAGTCATGAGGATGGTGCAGAACAATGAGGATGCCAACCAGGTGGGTGATCTGGAAGGCATTGAGTCTTAATTGTACTAGGCCACGAAGGTCCATGAATCACCAGTCCCCACTTATCCTATAGTATTGATTCTTTTTTAACTCAATAAAGTAGTATATTTTCTCCTTATCTTTTCTTTTTGACCACTCCACTAGTTTACAGCTTTGAGCCCATTTTCAAACTTCAGCATCAGTCAAGAGAACTGTTACATCAAGATGATGGTGCTCACTACAGGGCACTCCGAGCTGTAATAGTGAAAACGTCTATCATGAATAATGGAGTGCTATAGTAGTCAAGAAATAAACTTGCCAGTCATTCAAAATTCATCGCTCAATGGATTAGCACCTCATGATATGAAGTAACACCCATATAGCCCAAAAGCTTAGCTTTGGGCCACTTTTCAGTTTACTCTAACTTCTATTGATGGTGATCACTACCATATTTAATATAAGAACCTTAACAAAAATATCCATCAACTATTAAGTAGCATTTATTCTGTGGGAGGCTGCTCTAGTCAAACCCCACAATTCTTTGATGTCTTCCAGATGTGGGATCAATATACCTCAGATCTATTGACAGCGGTATAAGTGACTTTGGGGACCAAACGCTATCTCCAGAATTGCTTTCATTCCGCAATACATCACCTCCTAAAAGTAGTCATGTTGTACCATCATGAATTCTCCCAACAACTATGACTTACACAGATCCTACACTCCCACGTTGTCAATTTCATATAATATGACCTCCTCCTTTGTCCACGACAATGAGAAGCCATTATTGATAACCATCAATTAATCAACAAAGCCTGAAACCAACTCTAAGTGTTATTAGAATTTCTGGCTACCTAAAGGATAAACTTCACCAGAATGTACAACTCCTTGGGGCTTTTTGGAATCAACGCTTTAACCAAGTTGAGGACCTGGTGCGAATTCTACAACAGCATTACCAGGAGAGCCTCTCACAAATTTGCCTCTGGGATTTAGGGGCCAGAGGGGCTTAGAAGACCAGAAAGTCTTGAAGGTCCCCGTGGGCCTCAAGGATCCTCTGGTACCACAGTGCTTACTACTGGTTAACCTGACGATTCCTGGGAAAAGGATGTTTTGACAGACCTTACAGCCTTATAGTATTAAATCTGCAATGTTGCCCAGGGTGCAAACTATAAGTGGACGGAGTCTCTCTTGAACCTAGAGTCTCAATTGAGGCCTTGTTGGATGTTATTATAATCTTAGCGCATTCACCAAGCTTACCAATTGTTGCATCTCCCATCTTGAGCAAACCTGTTGAGGGTCTAACACATGCTTGAACAACCTAGAGCCAGCTTCTTCTCCAACGCTCCAACATCCAGACACTAAAAGAAGGTTTCTCACAAGGCCTCCATTACCTCCTTAAACCAACTTTGGAACACAATTTAAGAGGACCTCAAGGGTAAGAGGTGACAGATGGATCATCAGGCTCCTAATGACTATATGGAAACTGAAATTTTCGATCCTGCGCCAATACCTGGTTTCAATACCCTTTCCACTCATATTGTGACTAATTTTAAGCCTAGCTTTAAGGAGAAGTTCACCCCCGCCAGGAAACTATTGCCACATTCCTATATGCCTACTAGAGTTCCAATGAATAGGCTACCAACTGACAAAAGGTGAAGCATATCCACTCCTTCTTGAATAACACTGTTTGTGAGATTATGACTCACCTTATGAAGGAATCTAATGTGGGAACATATATGTACCACATAGTTCAGGAATTCAGCGGCAACCAAACCCTGGCCAAATTAAAAGCAAGCGTTCATAGGTATTCATCTGAATAAAGGGAAGAGACCTGAGGAGCTCTCAAGCTGCTTCTACTCCTAAGCACAGCCCTTAGTAACCACAAATTGCTTTAACTTAGATAATTCCATAGTGGCAGTCATCTCCAAATTGGGGACTTATCTGAGGTTCAAATGCACATGATCATCCAGAAAGCTGGTTTTAAGTGAATTCAGGAAAATAAGGAAGCACTTAATGAGATACCTGTGTTGACCCTACACCTAAGGTCTCCTCATCTACCTCCTCTAAATGTCCTCAGGTCCATGTTTAAGCCAAGAATAATACTTGACCTTAATGAAATTATTGCAATAGTATCCGTCACAACTTCCAGACCTGTTGATAAAGACTTGCTGAGGAGGCGGGAAAAGGGCCGTCAGCATGAAAGATAAGGTACTTTATGATAATATCCCTATCTCTCTTTAAGGACCATCAGTGACCTCTAAAAAACTTGGAGCCATCATACCCAAAGAAACATATTTGGTATCAGTTGATATAAAGAACTTAATACTGCTTAATCTTCTTCTAATTTAATCTTCTATGTTTCTCATGCTACCTTTGCAGTCCAGGAGTTTGGTTACCCGCAGTGCTGTTTGAGTTCATAGAATCCTGGTCCAAACCATCGTTGACAGTGGTTCCTCATGGATGTCATTTCACTCAAACTGATGAAACGCATCAAAATTGCTCCAGATTTGCCATATTACATCAAGTATGCACAGCTGGACCAAAGTTTATTTAGTCCACAGGGGCCGATTCTAACCTACCTTTCCATTTTGGAAAGCTTTCCATAGATACACCCGCTGTTGCACTGGATAATTTGGGCTATGAACTTCTCCTCAGGACTCAGTTTCTTTGGGTCTACTTTATGGTAGTGCACTATGATGAGAGATTTCTATCCTTACTGGGACACTAGGTCCCCAGGTTTTCAAAACTTCACGTGAAGCTAAAATGGAGGTCAAGGCTTGGGCTTGACTATTAGAGAGTAAAAGTTGAATCAATCAACGACCTATATCACATGTGGGGATCTCAAGTATGTTTCTTTCATCTGCGGTTGATGGCCATGAAGGCATGCCAATCTATCTGCCTAAACTGACCATTATATCGCTAAAGTCCCATGTTATTGTCAGCATCCATGTCCACGTTAACACCCCCATCCACTGCACGCTGGAGATCTGGAGTCTAGATAACCCATCAGTCAAAGAGGTCATAACTTGTCAGGAAATTTTAATCACGCATATGCCAGATCCATATTGATGTTGTTGGCTAACCTCACTGACAAACCTAAAGTAGTGGGCCCTAATACTCCATCAGATTATGTTTATATCCTACTTTAGAGTCTGTTTATATAATCTGTAACCATGAAAGACTATAGGATTTTGGGTTAGAAAACCCCCCATCAGTGGCTCTAGTTAACACTTGTATCAGGAAAGCGATCACTGGTAAAACAACATAGGGTAAAGAATTATTGGAAGCGTACTCAGACCTCTTTCTGATGTCTATCTTTGATTTTAGAAAAATGAGTGGGGCTACTACATCATATAGAGACTGGGGGCCTCCCCCATTCAGTCCTGATCTTATCAAAAAGTAAGGTCAAAGAAACCCAAGTGGCAGTAGAGCTCAAGCAACTACTCAAAGCCAGGATATTGATGCCATCACGAAGTCCTTGGGTCTCTCCTCTCCTGTTAGTTCAGAATAAGGATGGCTGCCATCACATTATGATGGACTACCTATGGTTA
Source organism: Massospora cicadina (assembly GCA_022478985.1). NCBI lineage: Eukaryota > Fungi > Entomophthoromycota > Entomophthoromycetes > Entomophthorales > Entomophthoraceae > Massospora > Massospora cicadina. Next base: position 5,407 of record JAKSZP010011981.1, read on the forward strand.
AATTCCATCACCAAGAAAAACAGTTATCCCTATCCCCACATTGAAGGCTCTCTCCAATTTTCACCAGGTGCAATACTTTTTAATGATGGAACTTACTAGCGAATATTGTCAGGAGGAGCTCACCCCTAAAGATTGAGCCAAATGTGTTCTCATAGCCAACAATGGGCTATTAAAACCACGAGGATGCACCAGGGCCTTTGCAACGTGCTGGCCAACTTTCAACGCGCCATGGATGGGATCCTTGGGGACTTGAAGTTATCCTTTATCCTCATATACCTTAATGATAACACAATCTTTTTGCAAACCTTCAATGGTCATGTGTGACACCTCCATAAATCTTCACTTGTATTAGGAAGGCTTTGATAAATCAAAACTATAAAAAGTAATTTTTTCTTATAACCAAAAATAGAGTTCCTTAGACAAAAATGTCTCAAAATTTAGTATCCAACCATCCTAGAAAAAGTTGACGCCATTAAGAAAATGTTGCGCCCCCAGATACTGAGAGATATTCAGGTATTCCTAGGGATGGCGGCTATTATTGTCAGTTTATCCCTCAGTTTGCTGACCTGGCCGAACCCTTGTTATATCTTTTGCAAAAGAGTGTGCTTTTTGAGTGGTGGCCTTAACAAGCAATCATTTGTGAAGTGGATCACTCTTTATACTAGGCCCATTTTAGTTCATCCACATTTTTATTGACCCTTATTGCTATTCATGGATGCAAGTGATATTGCCGTTGGGACCATTCTGTCCCAGCATAATGAAAATCAGGTTGATCCTCTGGCAGCTTATTTTAGCAAGACCTTGAGCAAGGCTAAATGGAACTATAGCATTACTTAATGGGAGTGCCTGGCTTTCTTATTAGCAATCAAACACTTTTTCCTACCTTTATGACACCCACTTCACCATTATAACCAACCATTCCTTGCTCCAATGGCTGAAGAAAATTGTAGTATCCAAATGGCCTGTTAACCAGATGGGCCCTAAGGCCTCAGAACTACAGTTTCACTATAGTTCACCGCGCAGGATTCATTTACTAGAACGCTGATAATCTCTAAGATGCCAGTGCTAGCTGCTTTGACCCGCGAGGATGACTATACATATAATTGGTTGTCCAGAATTCTGGGAGTTGGAAACTTCTGAGATCCAAACTGAGCCTGAAAGATGACTTAAGATACTCAGAAAAAGGAAGGAAGGCTGTATAAGTATGTCAATAAGAAATTGCTCCCCTAAGCCATTTTCTATTCTTGAACTGATATTATCTTAGAAGAGCATGTTACCGTGGGAAATGCGGCAGTAAAGAAGATTCATGAGTGGCTAAAGAAGCGGTGCTACTATGACTAAATGGTAGAAACCATCCAAGAGGCCCTGGAAGCTTGTATGACATTTCAATCTCAAGATCAAGCCATTCCCCAATACCAGCACTCAGTCGTTGCTTCGTCAGGTCCTTTTAATGTTGTTAGCATCGAGGTAGTAACCCTCTTTCCACCGGATTTCATGGACATAAATATATCCTCTTAGCCATGGACTACTTGACCAAATGATTTAAAGCGATTTCTGTCTGCTGACAGTGCAAAAGCCAGGTCTTTATTTCTTATCCAATCTGTTTTCGCCTAGCATTGATTCCCACAAACTTTACTTTTATACAATGGGTTAAATTTCACCTCACATGTATTCTATAAACTAACTTTGTTTTTTAAAACTGTAAAGAATTTTAATGCTCCTTACCACCCACCGACCAATGGGACAGTGGAACGTGCTAATGTACCCTTGTCTCTATTTTGCAGATGGCAACCTCTGAACCTACTTGCTAAAATTATTATTTACCCACCTCTTTTCTTGCTTACCAAATAAGCTACCGTCAAATCAAGATGTCCCCCTTTGAAGCTCTATATGGCGTGCTCACCATTTACCAAGTAACGTTCAGCCCCTGCTTGATTCATTCATACCTGAGAGCTATGATTTAATTATGAGGGACTTAACTAATGAAATTGTCTGGCTTTAAGCCATAGTTATGCGAGGCATTGTTACCACCACAGAAAGGGAGAAATCCCAATTTAATTTTGGCAGTTCCTCCTTACCAATTTTTCACCAGGTGAAATCATTCTCTTTTATCATAATTAACCCAGAGTCTAACAAAACAAGCTCAATATTCTTTAGTCTGGACCTAATAAGGTCATTCAAAAGGTGAACTCATAGCAATTAATGCTAATACTAATCAGGGGACAGTGGTGAATCGAGTTCATGGATGATTCCCTCAGCCCTATATCCCTCTAACAGGATCTTGAGGGAGTTGTCAGGATTTTCACAGTGATTTTTTCAAAGTCCCCTATTCCTGAACCTAGCCTCAATAAGTTGACTCCTGAGGCAGCGTGAATAGAACCTTACCCTGAAGGCACTGATATGAGATTTGATCAGGAAGCATTGTTAAAATCCTGGTGGAGTTGATGCTTACCAGTGATTTTGCACAGGATTTTAACAATTTAGCAGACGTGGGATTGTTAAAACTTTTTTAAGCTGTTAAGGATTCTTAGTGGAAAAAGTTCACAAGTTGAATCTAAGTATAACAATTTTATTAATAACAAAAATGGTGAAAAAAGCAATTTCTTATTAGACTACTGCCTCCTAGTATTTAAAGTAATTCAAGGGTAAAAAAAGAGTGGGACAAGAGAGTTTGAAATAAGCAGAAGATAGCTCAATTAGGAAATATGGCGATTTGAACTATGAGAACTCTTGAGAATCTCTTCACCTCAACTTGATTTTGGGCGGTGGGTTGATGGCAGGTAGAATGAATCCATACAGTAAGGATTTAATATTCAATACAATCAAACCTTATGAAACTTTTTCACCTTGGCCATTTCTCTGAGGTCCTAGGTAGTGAATAGTGGATAAAATATTTTCATCCCCTGGAAACCACGTCAGGTCTATAAAAGGGTTGTTTTCACTTATAAAGTTGAATTAAATTGAAGTTGGGGCATGGGCGGACCTCTAAATGAGTCCGCCAATTTCGCTGAGGGTTCAGCATAACTATTTTTACAACAGCAAGGCTATTTGGCCGAGGGATAGGAGTAGAATTATTACTTTGATTGGGTATTATTCTGCCCTGAGCTGGAATGGCAGATCTTAAGGATGTTTTTGGAGAGATTTAATCCTGAAAAAATATTACCAATTATTTTCACATCCAATTGTCTAACATTATCCCCTTCAAGGATGTTGGTGGGAGAATAATGGCGTAGAAATCTTCCAAGAACTCCGTTGATAGTGACTTAGAAGGCAAGTGACTTATAGAATATTTATTGCCTTTATTAAAAAAATGACAAAGGATCCTTCCCAAATGGACCTGCGTTTACCACTTCTGGGGTAATGCAAAGGTAATATTATAACATAATTTCTGATATCTTGAAGATCAGTAAAGGTTGTCTGTGCTCAATAGCGGCTAGGCCTTTTTGATGACAGTTTTAGCTAAATTAGACATGGCATCAGACTGAAGCTGAATGATGTGTTGAGCTTCTATTTTCAGGAATTTTTTTCAAAATAATCAGTTCTAGCTGAGAAGACATCTTTAGCTAGAAGAGCTTGTATTCCAGGTTCCTGGCCATATAGAACATAGAAAAGGGACATTATAACGATTTTTTGATAGCTAATATGGTAAGCAATCTTAGCACTAGGCAGGAATTGATACCAATGTAGAGGTCTAAGTTAGTCATGTTTTGTAATATGGAAACCAAAGTTCCATTGGCTCTATCTACAATACCATTTGTAGAAGGGATGTAGGAGGCTGAGAAAAGTTGTTGTTCCCTAAGGAGGTAGTCAGGATCTTAACCACCCTTGAGGTACTATGTTCCTGTTGTCACAAAGTAAGACTTGGGGGCAACCATGCCAAGTGGTGATATACTGATAGAGGAAGGTTGCGGTAGCTTTAGCAGTTAGAGTAAAAGAGCAACAGCTTCAACCTATTTGGTGAAGTGATCAATTCTTAACAGGATGTATTGATTCCACTGGTAGTCTGAGGGACAGGACCTATCACGTCTAAACTTATCATGTGAAAAGGTCGGTGAAGCGTTGTGGGTTGGTATTGACACTTGGGTTTAAGCGGGTTTGATCCTTACAGGGTAAGCAGACATATAGGACCTCAATAATAGATTACATGATTCCCTCCCAAATATACTGATCCTTAACCCACTAATAGGTTTTCAACATTCCGCTGTGCCCCAGAATAGAATGGGCCTCCATGATCAAAGGTACTTACTCTGAAGGTCAAAGTTAGGGCAACCAGTTTGCCCCTACCTTTTTGTATAACTTTACACTTTCCACCTTGGTGTTGCGGGAATGTTAAGTTAACATTTTCTTTATGGGCTCATCCACGTCGTCCCAGGAATCAGGGGCCATGAGGAGGTCATGTAATATCTCCGCTTCACAATTATTCAAGTGAAGGACAGGAAGTTTAGTCAACCCATCAACATTCATGTGGCGTGTTCCCACTTGGAGCTCAATTTTCATGTCATAATGTTGAAGTTTCTAGGCCCAACGAGCCAATTGTCCAGTGAGGTCCTTCATGGTTTATGACCATTGTAGAGAGGCAAGGCCAGTAACTATGGTAAAGGTTGTCCCATATATGAAGGGGCAGTAATGCTTTACAGCGAGCAAGACAGCCAAGCACTTCTTTTCAGTGAAGCTGTAGTTGCGTTCAGCTTTGGAAAACATCTTGCTGAAGTATAAAACTGGATTCACACCATACTCATCTAATTGAACCAGGATGGCTCCAACAGCATAATCAGATGAATCAGTAAACAGAAGGAAGGGTTTACCATAATCTGGTGACGTAATAAATGCCGTTGTTGTAGCAACCTCTTTAGTGTCTCAAATGCGGCCATTTGTTAAGCACCACAATAGAAAGGAGTGTTTTTGACTAAGAGGTGTACGAGTGGCTCACTGATCTGGGCGAACTTTAGGATGAAATGATGTAATACCCCATTATTCCTAGAAATTCCGGATATCACACAGGGTTTGGGGCGCAGGCCTTTTAATATATCTAAAACCTTATTTTTATGGGCTGAATACCATCTTGTGAGATGGCGTGTCTGAGGAAATCCAATTTCTTGTGGAAAAGTACATTTTGAAAGCTTCATCTTAATGTTAGATGCCAGCAAGCGTTGTAAACTTACTTTAGATGCGTAAGATGCTCAGTGGAAGTTTTAAAAAACAGTTATATCATCAAAATATATGATCACACAACAGAGCTTAAGATCCTGTAAAATGTGATTCATTGCTCGCTAAAAGGTTATGGTCACATTGCATAATTCCTGAGGTAGCCAAGTGGGTTAAAATAGGTCTTTAATGAAAATAAAATCACATTTCTCCTGGTCTTAGGGTGAAAGGTCCATTTATCAGTATCCGGTATCCAAGTCCTTAGCAGAAAAGATCTTTGATCCAGAGAGTTGGGCCAGAACGTCATCATTACTGGATAGGGTAACTATCCTTTTTTATGAGGTTTTTCAACTTGTGGTAGTCCATAACTATTCATGATCTCCATTTCTCTTTTCCATAAGCAGGAGAGGGGACGAGAAAGGGCTTTGGGAAGGCACTAGCAACTAAGCTTTCAGAAACTGTTTAAACTGCATCCTCATCTGTCGCTCCTTGAATTTTCTTATGATAGGGTTCGGATCAGATGGAACGGCATCACCCACATCAATGGTGTGACTCCAATCCTTCATATGCCAATGATCGGTATCAGATTTAGAAAATATGTCACTGTAGGCTTTAACAATAAATGAAAACTTTTCCAGCTCAGATGAGGTTAGTTCATTGAACTATGAACGTTAGGAAAAGTATATAACAATTGTTCAGCAGGTAAATACATATCCAGCAGAGACTTGATACAATGAACTTTTTTAATTTCCTCAATTGGGATCAGCATTTCTTTTTCAATCTCCTGAGTTTTTCATGATCATGTCCCTACTGGTAAGAATTCACATATGATATTAGTAATTCGCTGGTAGGCTGGTTAATAATCCTTGAAATACTTGAGGTTCTAAGGGACTTATTCCATCAATGCTTGTTATGTTCAATAAGCAATTATGAGGGATTTGAAAGATACTCTTTGTGGCAATCACCCTTTGTTTGACAGCCTCAACTAATACCCCTTCTGACGCATAAAAAGGAATATCCTCTAGAGCACCCACTGATTCAGGCAACTTCTTTGTATCTCACCCTGGCATCATCTAGTGTAGGGATAAGGCGGAGAAAGGGTACTCAAATGAGCAATAGTAAGCTTTATCATTAGGCTTTTTATTGATTAGAACCAGGTGAACCTCATAGTTAAGCGAGGAGAGATAGCCCTGATTCAGGTTGATGATTCCATCATACATAAGCATAAATTGATTACTAATGAGCATCTCATAAGTATTATTAGCCAAGTCCACATCCAGGGCCAATAAGATTTACTTCTCAAATCTGTGGATAAAAAGAAATATGCCCAATAGCGCAAGTGCTATCTGGATCTGCGGTTCCAAACTCTTTGGTGTATTCCAAATAAGGTGTCAGATTTGTCTTCTTAATAAGTTTGATGAAAAAACGTTCACTATGGATTGAGTGTTGAGGATAGCCATGACCTCTACTCTCTTGATGACGACCTCCACCTTGGTTACAGTTCCACCAAGATTAGAAGAGAAAGCTAGAATTTCTTTAAGATAAAAAGTGGAAGAAAGTATTTTTGCGGTATCATGGTATTTATCCTTAATATGCTATAGCATGTGAGCACATTGAGTAGATTGGATTAGCGAGGCAATGAACTGGTCAGCATCACTGGCGGTATCATTAACTTTTGAACGTTTCAGCATTTGATGAAGAAAGGTTCCTCTGGGTATCATGGCCTTATCCACTCTTCCAGGGCTCAACTGATCCGGTATCCTCACTTCCACTGGGGCTCCTAGAACATAATATCAAACGTCTTCGCAACCCTCTTCAAATTCAAATTAAAAGGGGTTATCTATGCACATCAGGGGTTTGATAAAAGGGGGTGAGAGAAAGTCCTTTCCTTGTCACAGTGGTTGTCCCTTGGGCGCTCAACTACCCTTTTGCTATTGGAGGAAGCGGATTATATTTACTAACTTTTGTCTGAACCTAGTGGAAATTTGGTTGACCACATTATCCATCTCGTTTGCAGATTAGTATTTTGAAGGTTGTTAAGTAATCTATTGTTTTGAAATGGTTGCTAACTAAATTATTAGTCATAATTAACTAAAAAGATATAATCCAATGATCAGTTTTGATCAGTGTTTCATTAGGAATTATCCCCAACAATGTTAGAAAGCATTTTGATGAGGTCTTGATAGCCAATAGTCAAATTGCCAGGGTGGATAGTTCAAACAGAGGTGCTGAATTATTGGGGTCATTTTTACAAAGCTACCAAATTGTTTTAATGATTGTTTTGGTGGTATTTAGTAGTTGTAATCAGGTAAAACGGCCCTAGACCATCTTTGTACGGTTCTTAACATGAGGATGGCTGCCAATCTTCAAAGGATTACACAGCTAAAAATTAACTAACATGAAGGAATTTTTTATCATTTGAAGTTATTCCTAAGGGTCAGAAGTTTTGGGAGACCAATCTGTTGCTTTCCAGAGGATTGTCTGAAAAGTTTTCCACCTTCTTCCTATAAAAACTTCTAGCAACTTCTAATAAAAAACAGAGTTCAACTGAATATATTCATTATATCTACTTCTAAATTAAAGATTGAAGGGAATATAGGTCCCTAGTTGTTTTTATAAAGTTACAGTTCGCCAGAGTAAATTTGTTGCCACTTTATTGTGAAGACTCAGCCTACAAGTTGTCGCCATAAAACTAGGGTTCTATTATTTTACAACCAACCTGTGCATTAAACTACCCAAAACTTTACATCCGGTGAGAATATTTCATTAAGCGTGCTACCAGAGAAGGTGCTGTGGACTTTATGGACTGCAGCTTGGAAAGATTTGATGGTCGAGCCCCTATGACAAGCCCCTTAGGGGGAGCGTGGGGCTAGGAAAGTTCTCAACGAACTTTACAGGGATGACTTGGGGTACAGGTGACGGAAGGGAGCATGGCCCTGTCAACAATGGTGCACTCTTGCCAACCTCATGTAGTAGAGTAATTCTATTTTAAGTCGCCCCATAGGTTCAGGCTTGTACTGGTAACAAGCATAGGGGGCCCATGGGAGTTATCATGGACTACTTCTGCTGAGCTACGGTTGGGAAATCCTCAATGGTTAAACCTTGAGGTTTCAACAAAACTCCTTAGGTAATCTCAACAAAATGGAAATCCTCAACATCTAAAAAAGCCTCATTTATATAGCAAACATTCTGGAAGCAGCATTTCATTGATATAATATGCCTGGCTATGAAAGGGTGAAGGGTCAAGCCAGTCATAATGGCAGCAACGGCGTCCTTAAGAGGTAGCATTTTTGCAAGTAACTGTAGCTGGACTTCACTTTAGAACCAATCAACAAAGGAAGCAACAGATTCTCCCTTATGCATGCTAAGGCGCATAAGGTCCTGTTTTTTCTCTTCAAACTCTGTGTTGAGCTGAATTGATTCATAAGCACTTCTTTAACCTCCGCCCAGGTATTAAGGGTGTCTATATATGGAACCATTACCACTTGAGCTATATGTCATAAGCTAGGGAGAATATGCTCGGGTTTTTATGGTCAGTCACGCCTTCCATAGCAGACCATAAACGAGCAGAAACGAGGCAATTTCACCCTCACTTGGTGCAAACCTGTCTTTATAGTGGGGTTTATGGATAGCCAGAGTGGCCCCATAAAGGCATTGAGAGGGGTTCTGTTCAAGTTTTTAATTCGAGACAAAACACTGTCTAGCAGCTGTTCCAAAGCAGATACCTTGCTTCATATGCAGTGGGAAGGTTAAGAGAGTTACTCACCTGAACGTCCTCCATTTTAGTAAAAGTTTCTGATGTAAAGGCCCCATGTAGTGAGCACCATTTTTTGAAATACTGGCGGGGTTAAAGATTGCCAGTGTTTTTGCACAGGATTTCAACAATTTAGAAATTGTGTGAGCGTTGAAGCTCTCAGCTGCTGTTAAGGATTTTTAGGGGAAAAACCAAACAAGTTGGGTTAAATTTATAAATTTTTTTACAATGATAAAAATTAGGACAAAAGTGGATCTTAATTAGATATTTCCTTCTAGTATTTAAAGTGATTTGAGGCTAAAAACGAGAGTGACAAGAGAATTTGGCATAAGAAGAGGGTAGATTGACTATAATTAGCGATTCAACCTAACAGAACTCTTGAGAATCTCTTCACCTCAACTTGGCCTGATTTTAGGTGGTGTGTCAATGGCAGGTAGAATGGATCTATGTGGTAAAAAATTAATATATTCAAACCAATAAAACCTCTTAAAATTATTTTCACCTCGGCCAATTCCCTGAGTCCTAGATGGTAGTCTAAAAAAGCAATGGAAAACACTTAATTGAAGAACGGACAGCTATATAAATTGATTGATGGATAAAATATTTTCATTCCATGGAACCCCCTTCAGGTCTATAGAAGGGGTTTTTTTTCCTCTTTACAATGAGCTAAATTGAAGTTGAGGCATGAGTGGACTCTAAATGAGACCGCCAATTCCACTGAGGGCTCAACATAACCATATTTGCATCAAAAAGGCTACTTGGTTGAGAAATAGGAGTAGAATTATTTACTTTAATTGTAGTTATTACGCTGAAGGTTTGAATAGTGGTGTTAAGATTTTAACTAAAGATATTAGATCTTTAAACATTCTTACCAATTTGTCACACATCCAATTGTCCAACAAGCATCACATGCATGAGAATTAATGGAGATGCCTTCAGGAGTCTCATCCTCACTTCTTAAACCTTGAGAAGCATATCCCCACCTCTTCTGACACAAGGACGGTATGGAACAATGAGTTCTCAGATTAGGCAGTTGATCCATAAGGCAGTGAAAGATCCTGATCATACTGGGGCATGCGGTCCTCAAGGCACCAAGTCCCCACACGCCCTATAGATATCAACGCTTTTTAAACCAATAAAGTTGTCTATTTTCGCCCCATATTTTCATTTTTTGACCTCCCCACTAAATTACAGCTTTAAGATCATTTTTGGACTTCAGCGTCAGTCAAGAGAAGGATAATCTGGTAGAATTTGAAGTAAAAACCTTAAATTTACTCAGTCCTGACATTTCTCAAGTCTCCTTTATTAATTGGGCTTACCAAATGAACTTTGGGTTTAATACCCAGATTTTGGACAGTGATTTACATAATGCCCCAGGTTTTTACAAAGGTATCAAGCAATCTAACGAATAGGAGGCCTGTTGAACTGAGGGCTATAAGTCTGAGGTATTCTCTCCAAGGATATGTCCCTATGTGTAGGGTCACAAGGCTCCCAATCACTTTTGTTAGGTGCTAAAAAAGTTGTGGCACATCGGAGGTATAATTTACTGAATGATTAACCTCATTCTCCTCATTTAAACTGTTAAACACCTGATACAACTATGTGTAGGGCTCACAGGCATAGTGAAGAGTATTTTGATCGTCAAAAAATTTCTATATTAGCCCCAGATAGCGTCTTCACCTCTAAATAAAAACGTTTGGCAGGAATTTTAGTTTCATCTTTGTTAAAAAGTAATATTCAGGAGTTCCTTTTTATTTAGTGGTTATCCTTTCATGACTGACAAATTCTTTAATAAGAAGGTCCTTAGCATTATGGTAGGACATGGTGCCTCCATTAATTAAGTCGTAACTAACTCCTGACTTTCAGAGTCTAGCAAGTTCATTACCACCACAAACTTAGCAGCTTTGGACTTTCCAACCATGGTGATCTCAAAGAGATCAAAAATTGTGCACTTTTGAATTCTTATTAAACTATGGTAAATTGACAGTATTAACCTGAAACTGAGGTCCATGGCTGCAGAGCATTTAGCCCTGCACGGTAACCCTTAATTTCCAAGTCAGAAAAATGAGAAGGGGTAGTGATACAACTTTGAGTTACCATAATTTCAATATATGTGGAAGCTCTAATAGTCAGAATGGATGGGAAAACAACAGGCAAGTTACACTTAAACCACGCCTCATTATTTTTCCTATCAGATTCTGGTGATTGAGGCCCATAGCAACTTGACTTAGCGGCACTTGCATAGATCTTGATAAATCTCTAGCTTAAATTGATTCATCAACTCAGTAAATTGAGAGCATTCTGCCTGTAATACGGTTTCCACATTAACAATTGTTTATTAGCAGCGCTAAAGTCCACGTTTAAGGTTATGTTCTCATTAATTAGGGACATGAAGGTTTTTTCCTGAGTTGTTAGTTCCCTATGTAAGGAAAATAGTTCCTGATAGAACTCAGTAGTGGAGGGAACAGCTACAGTCATATTCTAATCTAGGCCTTCGAGGCAGAGTTAATGAGCTTCCATAACTTTTACTAATACCTTTACTTATCGCTCATGGCCTATCATGATATCAGAAAGGAGGCCAAAGTAGCATTGAAGTCAGATTGTAATTGCCAAATCTTGGCGGTATGATTTTGTGAGGCCTCATGTCCAACATTACTGCGTCAGAGTGTTGTAATACTTATGCCATGAGATAAGCTTCAACTAAATTCTCAGAATTCATACTTAATCAAATTCTCTGGTAAACTAAATGTGCCCTGTAGTGAGCATCACTTGTTGAAATCTGCGATTAGGCATTGTAGTACAGATGCACAGGTCAAAATACCTAACAAAATCAGATACTATTTGAGGACATCAATCTGTTTTAAACTTAACCAAATGTAACCTAAGTTTAGGGAAGGGCTTTATTAATAAAACTAAGAGAGTATAATGTAGTTACTTATACTACCATTGAATCCGTGGCTCGCTATACTAAATTTAATAATAGACTAAAACTAGCTACCTAGAAAAAAGGACCCCATATATAGATCTCAAACTTATCATATATTCTCTTGCTACCAGCATTATTTCTGGTGCATGTCTTTATTACTAAGCAGCACTTAAGATTTGTAGACTACTGAAATAGATCCCAATTAGGCAATAAAATGAGAGAATAACGTTACAGCTAGTGCCATATACCCCTGGTGTTGAACGCCCCTGCAAAGCAAAGTCAAACAAGCCCTTGGTCCAAGGCCAGAACCCCTAAAGGTCACTGATGACCTCTCTAAGATCATTAACAGGAAATGGATTTGGGCTTTACCAGCCAGGGCTGAGAAAAATGGCTTATCTGAGGCGGAAACTCTGGCGGAAATTGACCCCAAAATCTGGAAAATCATGCACTATAAAGTTACAGAATTATATCAAATTCATAAAATTTTGATTTCGTTGAAAGGCAAAAGTTTTACAGTTCAGATAAGATTTTAATAACCACTTTGAAACCTTTGCTAACTTTCCTTTTAAATTTTAGACCCAAACTGAGAAAGGCTTTGCTTTTCTCTGACAATCAGTTAAGTTTAATAAAGTTTAGGGATTTTTGTGAAAGTTTCTTTATAAATTTTATGTTTATTTTTTACAAAAATACCTCTGTTAATTTTCATGATGGCCAAAATACTTTTACTGCTTTGACTAATTCCCCAGTTGGGCGTAAGCCTGCCTTCCACTCCACGACTTATTCCATTATCTCAGCCACGTCTTATTTTGCCACGCTTTGCCTCAGTTCTTACGCCATCTTTCCCAGTTTTCAGTGACTCTTGTCTCTGATGGTCATCGCCAATTTGTGTGCGTTTGTCCAAAAAAATAAAGGAAAACATGACCAAGATCACCTAGGACGTTGCTTCATCTTGTTAATCACTTTGCCTTGTTGTTACATCTCTTTCCTGGCGCTTTCCCTTCTGCGACCTCCTGCGCTCCTGTTTCCCTGACATTGTCTGATAAAAGCCTTGTTTTTTGAGTTTCTTCTCCTGTTGGGTGGCTAAAATTAGCCCTTCCTTTCAGAGCTATCACCCGTTGAAGCGGCTCACTGGGTTTGTAATTTTGTTTTCCTTCTGGCTCTGTTTGGTATCTTCTTTAAAAGTGTGCTGAAGGTGTTGCGTGTCTCCCCTCACTCAAGACGCTCATACAAACTTAAGTACCTGCCTTTACCAGCTCATCCTCTATTATTCACATGATCCAAATAAAAAAGTAAATTTTTAACATGTTTTCCAGCCTTAGGGCACGCCAGAAGTCTGAAGGTAAGGACTTAGATGACGTCCTCCTTTCCGCTGCTGCTCCATGATATTTCAGAGGGAGCTCACCAATGGTTACTCTCGGCTGGTGAGAATAACATATCTCTCCTGGTATCTCTCCCAGCGTTGGAAACCTTTGTCAATCCCTGAGAGTTTCCCCCTGCCATTTTGAGATTTATAACTCCTTTGTCTACTTGGCACAAGGAGACCTCACTATGGCTCAGTACTTGCTGTTTCAAAAGAGAGCATCAAGGCTAATATCTCTTCAACATTTAACAATGGAATTCCTCAACAAGCCCCTAAATAATACTGGTGCTACCTTTGCCGTATGGGATAACCCTCCACTTCCATATCTGGGACTTGCTTCATCCTTATTTGTCTATTGTACAACAGCCTCTTTGCTGCCAAGGCTAACTGTACTGCGTAACTTTAGATGCTAGAACTTGACAACTCCATCACTGTGGGGCACCATCAGGTTTCAGATCCCATGGTGACATATCTAGATGAGACGCTGACTGGTATAGGCACCTACAACCTGACCATAGAATGCCCTCCTTCCGTACTCTCCCAATACCGCTTGGAACCAGCAGTGAGCTAGCTGGAAGGTGAGATTAAAACCTCCATCATAGGTGGTATCTCCTCACTACTTACCCTGCACCTCCACGCTCCGCGGAGTATCCATCTCTTTTGTCTTCAAAAGTATATAAGGTTAATAAATCTAACTCATTTTGATTCAGAGCATTCATTTCACTCTAGCTACGGACCCTCAGTTGCCATTTTAGAACTTATGCATCCTGTCCAACATGTCATCCCATTTGTCCCAGTCGAAAAAACTCTTCCCTATCACTCCAGAGTCACCTCTCATGGAGGACCCTATCCAAAAACGGGTAGATATTCATGAAAAGATGATTGAATTGGAGCTCTCCTTGGTGATCCCCACAAAAAACTTGGCTGTCTTGACTGGTGTAGTTTCATGCAATAAGGATCTCCCTCCCGCTGAACATAGACATTGAGCTACTCTACTCCATTAAAGCCTGTGAGCAACTCACTGGCAATGTGAAGTCATATGCTGTTGATCCCTCAGGGGATACTCTCACTTATACTTCGCCCTCTGGGCTTGGAGCCATCCTCTCCTCACTTGGTTCATAAAAAAGAAGCCCTTCTCTGCTTACTTCTTTTTTGTGGCTACATTTTCCTCTGAGTGGAAGAATTTCCAAGCACTCACTTTGGTAGACACTGGCGCTACTAAAACCACATCTGTCAAGAGCTGGAGGAGGCAATGGACCTAACTTGGGTGTTGGTCAGTTTTTGAAGGGTAATGCATCTCAAACTATTCTGAGTTATCGTGTATTAACACCTGTTCCCTTTGTTGCAGGCGATGGGTACTTTGTGGAGAGCTTTTCTTCGATTAAAATACTACTATACCCATTATTTTTGTGGTTGGATGTTGGCGCCAGCTTGACATCTCCACTAACCTCAAGGACTCTAACATGCACGAAAAATTTCATGGAAGAGTCACGTTCCATACCTTGCCTGGATGAGAGCGCAATGGCGCTCCCTAGGAGGTGGGGTCCCTATCCCAATATGGACCTATCCTCTATTCAACTAACTGATGCCTGACCCCAAACTTATCCTGCCTGAATGCATATGCGGATATGCTGCCCTGTTTTGAATCCTTTAAGGCCCTCCCACTCCCTGAGCACACCAAGTTTAAATTTTGAGTTTAAGTTGAACTTTTACCTTTTCAATTTATCCTCTCCAGTTTATTCCTTGTCCCTGAGGGAGGAAGCTGCCTTGGATGTTTGGGTTGACGACATTCTCTCTAAGGGTCAAATTTTTATGAAATCCTCGCCGGTGTGCTCCACCTCCTGTTTGTAATAAATTTTGGTGTCTCAATTTGTCCCTGCGTTGATTATGGCAATCTGAACAACGTGAAGAGCCTGACCTCTATCCAATCTCTCTGGAGCAACAAATACCCATTACGTGGAGAGGGCTAGGGTGTTCAACGAGCTGAACTGCCTTAACGCTTTCAACTAGATCCGCATTAAAGAAGGCCAGTAATATTTGACCACTTTTCATACTTTGAAAAGCATCTACAGTTCAAGGTCATGCCGTTTGTTTTAAGTACGCCCCCACCTGTTTTCAGAGGTTCATTGATTCTGCCTTGAAAGACCTTATGGGAACCTGCGCAATAACATACATGAATGACATACTGGCCTTCTCCCCAAACGTAGAATCTTGTGCCCGCCACCTTGTATCTGTCATGGAGAGACTTTCACAGGCAAACCTTACAATTAAGGCTAGCAAGTGTGAATTCCTCCAACACTAGGTTTAGTTCTTATAAAACATTATCTTCTCCCATGGTCACATGGTTGCTCCAGATAAGGAAGCAGATATCCGCGATTGAGTTACCCCCTCATCTCTCACCGAGTAACGCAGCTTCCTTGGGACATGTAACTTCCCCAAGAAGTTCATCCTCAGCTCACAAAAGTCGCCGTCCCTCTTACACTGCTTCAGGGAAAAGATTTTTAATTGGGCCACAGAATTCAAACGCTGAGTTCCATGCCGTTAAGTCCATAATCTTGTCCATCCTGGAGTTAGAGCATGCAGACCCAGACGCCCCTCATTGTCGCCACTGATGCTTCCAACTTTGCGGTCTAAGCTGCTCTGTTGCAGGAAAGGAAGGATGGGGTGGAACGTCCTGCTGCTTATTTTCTAGGAGCTAAACCAGTTGCAGCTCAACTATCCTCTTGATAAAGAAACCTTGCTGTTGTTGAGACGGTACAGCACTGGCGCCACCATTTTCATGAGTCCAAGTGGCCTTTTACTGTCCGCACTGACCACAAGGCGTTGATGTAATACCGCGCCCCCAGAAGCTATTCCCTCGCCAGTCCCAGTGGATGGAAACCCTGTCCATGTTTCATTTATAATATGCCCTCATTAAGGGCACTCAGAACCTTTTACCAGATGCCCTATCCCAGAACCCTGCCTTTGCCCCTGACCCAGAACTATTCAACGCCCACATTATCCAGGTGTTGATTAATCTGGAACATATTAAGGAGAGCTCACTGTCCAAACCCCCACTCTGCTTATAATGGAACCTTTGGAAGGGGATACTGGAAGCCCCTGCCTGCGTTAGATTGTCTCAACACCTGTTGGCTGAATATGATAGGATTAAGCAGGCTTGCCATAGAAAAGGCGAACATGGTTAAAGGCTACCAGTTGCTAGATGGGTCATCCTCCATCAAAGCAAGTGGTGGGTACAACCTGGACCCTGCGTGAGGAATGGTCCGCAAAGCTCTTGATCCTTCAACTTCTGACCACCCTGGAAAGGACAAGACGCTTGAGTTAGTCCGCTGCTCCTACAATTGAAAGGGTATTGCCACAGATGTGGCAACATTCACAAATTCCTTCTTGACTTGTAACTAGATAAAGCCTAGCCGCTTTAAGAGTGCTAGGTTGCTTGTCCCCTCCAAGCCGCTGAGGGCCCTTGGACATCAGCGTCCGTCAATTTTATTGTAGAACTTCCCTTGTCCCATAGCTATTTAGCAATAAATGGTTGTAGTGACCCGTTTTAACAAGATGACCCATTTTATCCCCTGTAATAACACCATTACTTCATTCAAGATATCCTGCCTATTTGTAGACCACATTTTGTCTGCATGGTCTCCTGAAGAAAGTTATCAGCGATTGTGGCCCACAATTCACTGCCCAGTTATGGAAAGCCCTACTTTTCATCCTAGGCATCCTCCTCTGCCACTCCACAGCCTTCCAACCCCAGTCATATGTGCAGACGGAGAGGGTGAACCAAGGTTTGTACAGATTCTTGCGTAGTTATTCCAACACTGTACAGAACAAATTAAGGCTCTCACCTTCCTCTGGTGAAGTTCTCCTATAATATTCTTACTCAAACCTCTACAGGAACATACCCTTTTTTGAAAACTATGGTTACAACCCCAGCTTCAGCCTAAGTTCACAGATTGATTACACCGTTGTTGCTACCAATGAGCTCTCTAAAGAGCTCAGAGACATACACCAGGCAGTGAAGAACTATTTTCGTTGATGCTGTGAGGATCTACAAAGCATATGATGACTGTAAACGCCGTGAAGTACCTGAGACCAAGCCTGACGATTTAGTCATGGTAAACGCTAAGAACCTCCACCTAAAGCAGCCATGCCGCAAGTTAGGCCCAAAACGTGTTGGACACTTCAAAATCCTTAAGAAGTTTGGCCCATCAGCTTACCAGGTTGACTTATCCTTTTAAAAAAGAGTTCAAAACCTACATAAGTGCCTCCTGGCCCCCTTTTATGGTACCATGCGCCTCACCCTGATCCTGTCATAGTGGATGGTGAACCCCAATATGAGATTGACGCTGTTCTTGCTTCTCGCCTATCCTGACGCTGACTAAAGTATTTGTTGTCCTGGAAAGGTTATGATGAGACTGAGACTAGTTGAGTATCCTATAAAGACATGACTAACACTCAGGACCTAATTCATGACACCCCACGCTAGATTCCCAGATGCTGTAGGCCTCATTACTCAAGCCTCCTTAGCCGTCATGAAGCTATAAACCCTCATAAGAACTTTGCCTTGTCCAATGTCCCCTCAGGTGGTGTAAAAACCCGTCCAAGAGCGGATGGTGATATCACAGCTAGTGACATATTTCCTGGTGTTGAACGCCCCTCCAAATCAAAGTCAAACAAGCCATTGGAGCCAAGGCCAAAATTCTAAAAGTCACTGATGACCTCTATAATGTCATTGACAGGAAATGGGTTTTGGCTTTGCCGTCCAGGTCTGGGGAAATTGGCTCATCTGAGGCGGAAAATCCGGCGGAAATTGACACAAAATCCGGAAATTCATGCACTAAAAAGTTACAGAATTTAGCCAAGTTTTATTAAAATTTAGTTTCGTTGCAAGACCGAAATTTTACAGCTCAGATTAGATTTCATAACCACTTTGTAAACATTGCTAACCTTCACTTTAGAGAGAAATCCAAACTGAGGAAGGCTTTGCTTTTCTCAGACAATTGAAGAAATTTAGTTAAGTTTAGGGATTTTTGTGCAAGTTTTCTCATACTTTTCTGTTTATTTTTCACAAAGATACATCTGTTGAATTTTTGTGATGGACGAAATCCTTTTCCTGATATGGTCTAACTCCCCAGTTGGATGTAAACCTGCCTCATAAACCCATGACATATTCCACTGACTCTGCCACGCCTTGTATTGCCACGCTTTGCCTTAGGTCTTAAGCCACCTTTCCCAGTTCTCAGGGACTCTTGTCCCTAATGGTTGTCGCCAGTTGGTGTTCATTTTGTCCACAAAACTTACATGGAAACATATCAAAGGTACCTAGGAAGTTGCTTCCTCTTGTGGGTCATTTGCCTTGTTGTTACACCTTTTGCCTGGAGCTTTCCCTTCTGCGACCTCCTGCTCTCCAGTTTGCCTAGTAAATAAGTATCAGGGCATTTCAAACATAAGACAAATACACCAGTTGTAATTAAACTATGCCAGATGCGATTGATTTGCTGGCTTCTAGACATTACAATTATAAGGGAACTTATTACTGATGTTTTACAACAATGTGGGGCAAAGTAACATATTGACGCTGAATTAAGATGGGAGGTAATTTGGCAATTAAAGCCACAGCACTGGTGATCTCTAATGTAAGAGAACAAGAAATGTGTCAGTGTCATTAAAGATTTTAATAAATTGTAATTTGATAAGAAACCAACTTCATTAAAAACGTGGACTGCGCGCCATACTAATTTTAAAGATAGGATCAAATCCTCTATCCAAAATTCGTTGAATATAAAATTTACTATAAATATAAATTAAATTTTGATCAAACCAATTACAACAACCACATTGGCCACTAAGGCCACGGTGGGCAGTCAAGATAACCCATGGATGTATTGATGCTTTACAACAAAGAAAGGCTAAATTTTTAGAGTCGTAGGCTTGTAATTTCAAAGCCCATTTGAGCCAGCCGCCCTTCTCTCTTTCAGATTCTGCAATAAGAAAAGGTAGATATGATTAGTTACTATGAAGAAATGCACTTTATGAACACGCACTCAGTATTGCTTTCAGGCGTAGATGACTGCCAGAAAATACTTCTCATTTGTCATATAATTTTGTTTGTATACATATAAAGTCTTAATAAGATAAACCATGGGGTGCTCAATCTGTCATAATCAAAACGTTATAACACCACCCCAATGGCGGTGAGAGAAGTATCTATTTGAATGATAAACAGTTTATCAAAAATTAAAGTACATCAACAGTAGTGCTTGGGTGAGGTAAAGCCTGAGCATATCAAAGGCCAGGTGACAACTCCAGTCCACTAAAGAAAAGTTTGATTTTAAGAAGGTGAAATGGCGGTTCATCTATTTTGCTAAAATTTTTATCAAACTGGTGGTAATAACCAATCATTTTAAGAAAAACTTGAACATTTTTCTTGCTGCTCAGTTGCACCATGCGGTCAATAGCATCAACCTTCTCTGGCTGGGCTACAAGACATATTTATTAATGACTAACCCAGAATTTCCAGCTGCTCACAGAGAAAAAATTAAACTTATGAGGCTTGATTTTCTGATAAGCATTGCAAGTTGGCGGAAGACCTCTTTTAAATGTTAAAAGCGCGAATTATGTGTTTTTAAAAACCGTTTATATTGCCCAAATTACTAAACCCAGGAAATTTTCAGATCACTTATTATAATATTCATAGCTTTCTGAAAGATTGCAGGGCATTGCACAGCCCCTGCGGCATTCTAGTATGTTTATACAGGCCTTAGGAAAAAATTATGGCGCATTTTCCTGCTCCTAACTAGGCAGTTTAATCTGCCAATAACGATACCAAATTTATGACTGAAAAGTATTGCACTATGCCCAAGCAGTCTAGAACATCATCAAAATTGCGGTATAGGATAAGACTCCTTTTTTTGTTATATAGTTGAGCTTGCGTTAGTCTATTCCCACGAGTTTTTATCTGTCTTTTTTCATTATGAATTACACTAGAGAGACCCAATGACTCTTAGGGCACTAACATCCCCCGTTGCACCAACTGAGTAATTTCATTATTAGTGACTTCATCCACCTCCTTAGAGCCTCTAATAGGATGGAAGTTAAATGGGCGGATGGTTTCCTGTGTAATATGGTGTAACACATCATGTGCGCACCTATATAAATATCTTTTATAATGATGATACTGTACCTTATAAAAAAGCCAGCGCTTGATACTTCTCCTCTGTTAAACCTGAGAGGCTTTCTCAAGGTACTAGTGAGTAACCAGATTGATTAATATTTCCATTAAGGCCTAGTTCATCAAAGTGAACAAAATCATAAATAATATGGATTTCTTTAACTGGTAAAATATGCACAAAAGTGACAATCTAATGCCGCTTTATCTGTATAGGGTACAAATATAGATAGCTAAGAGTAATTGAATTATGCCAAAGAATAATAACAGGTGCACTGACAGTTTCTGAAATATAATATCAATTTGGCGTGAATATCTCACCATATAAACCTTATAGATATTCATTAGAGATTAAGTTCTACCATAAGTTAATGGATCACTGGAATGGTTAATTTATGATTAGCATGTAGCGGAATACCCTTTGATTCCACAATTCTGGTGTGTAACTACTGCATACAATCATGAATTCGCTGATAACCAACAGGCATTATACCATCTTTAAAAGTTAGGATGACAAACCCCTGATTTTAGGGGAACTGAGGCCTCATACTTACGATTATAGAATAATGGAAGGGGTTGCCCTAGGATTCACAAAGTATTCTCATCAAAATTAGCTTTGACTTCATACTTCATTATTAGTGAGGTACCAATAAGGAATTCATAATTTTCATTAGGCCATAAATTAGCAGGAGTGGATATTACCATTAATCTAAACCGCGTTGGCAAGGCACTGTATGCTCCTTCAGAAGTTGTGGTATGGGGAGCCCGCATTACCATATATTTTCTGATGATCAGGATCTGGGTTTATCCCAGTCTCATTACTAGTTTGTGGACATAATAATAGATTGAGCCCCACTGTCAACAATTGATTGGACTTAGGGTTTAACTACTGTACTATCAATTTAGGTACATCTTGAAAATTAAGCATCCACCAGCCTTATTATAAGGGCATCCAAATTGTTTATGTAACCTACATAATTTTAGATCTTCATGCCTATCTGGGTCTAAATCAATCAAATTCTCAAGGGGTACATCCCTGTGAACTTCATCAAATTTGAGGATATCACCAGAAAAACTGGAAGCTCATGTAGTTCTAACTATTGAACATAAGGCTTCACTAAAGCTTCCAGAACCAATCTAGCGTCGCGTTTTTAAGCAGTGATAGGTAAATGCTACTTTTTATCATCTGTTATTCTTAAGTGAAACGCTGAGTGGGTCAGTCTCGGCAGACACCTGCTTAGAGAGACATATTTCTGAGGGACTTTTTCTTACCAGGGGTTTTTTTGTAGAGGCGGTGGAGATAGAAAATCAGATTCTACTATGTCCTGACTTTTCCCAAGTCCCCCTCTTTCACAGGGTCACCAATTGAATCTTGGGTTTATCAACAAGCTTAGGACGGCGATTTTTATAATGCCCCAGTTTCTTACAAAGGTAACAGGTAATCTGATAAATACCAGGCCTTCTGAAATGAAGGCTATAAGGCTAAGATAATTCTTTCTTCAAAGATATATCCCTAGGTTGGGGGTCACAAGTCTCTCAATTGCTTTTTTAGATGCCTAAAAATGGTGGCACATTGATGGAGATAATTCAACATGTGTGTAATATCATTCTCCTCATTCAAAAATGGTATTAAAACCTAATAAAATTCTTGTAGGGCCCATAGGCATGACAAAAAGCGACCTGGGCAACAAAACTATCCTGTTACATTAGCCCCAGATAATTTCTGCACCTCTAAATAAAACCACTCAAGGAAACTTTTAAAGATTCATCTTTGTTGAGGGATAATTAGAAATCATTTTCCGGATTTTCATCATTTCTGATATGTAATTTTTTTTAATAGGAATGTCCTTAGCGTCATGGTAGATATTTCAGCCTTCTTTAGTCTTGGAATAATTACTTCTGACTTTTTGGAGTCCAGAAAGTTCATTACCGCCGCAAACTTAACAGTTTGGACGCTTTATTCTTACTAATCTCAAAAAATCAAGAAAATTGTGCACATTTGCATTTTTATTGAACTTCTTTAAATTAACAGAGTTATACTAGAATTGGTTTAAATGGATGCAGAGCCTAAGGGCCTGCATTGTACCCATCTGGCTTTCTGAATTGAGAAGACTAGGAAGGTGAGTGACACAACTTTGAGCCACAATAACTTCAAGTTGTGCGGAAGTTCTAACAGTCAGAATGGACGGGATAATAATAGGCAAGTTACGCATAATTCAGCCCTCATCGCCATCATTATAATGTTCCATTGGCAAGGTTTCTTGAGCAACATAACTTGGCGGCACTTGCAAAATCTTGCCAAATCTCCAAATTAAATTGGTTAATTTTTTTAAAATGGCAGCGTTCCACTTGTAAAGTGATTTTCATATTAACAATCATTTGTCTAGTGGCCAGAACGTCCGCTTTTAAGGCGATATTTTCCTCACTAAGGATCTTCCTTCTTGTACCAGAGTTTTAGGCTCCATATTAAGGATTTGAGCTCCTGGTACAAATAGTATTAAATGTGAATGGCTACAGCATAGTATTATTTAAGCCATCGAGTAAGCATTTATGAACTCCATAACTTTTACTAACACTTTTACTTGACACTTGTGGCCTATCATGATGTCAAACAATATCTGATATGAGCATTCAAGTCCACATGTAAATGAAAATCTCACTATAATATTATTGTAGGTCCTCATGGACAGCCACTAATGTATCAGAGGGTTGCGCCAAAACTGCCGTGAGGTAGTCCTTGATTGGGTGTTCATATTTCATACTTAAAAATTGGCTCTAGAGTACAGGGTGTGGGCCCTGGATTGAACATCAAAATGTTGAATTGATAATGAGGCGTTGTAATTCAAAGGCACAGGTTAATACACAGCAGTACCAGATAACTTTTGATGACACCAATATGGGTAAAAACTTAATCAAAAGAAGCCTTATTATCAGAACTAGGGTTCTCATTGATAAGGTAATATAGAACACTGTATTATCCAGTACTGGCATTAACTCTGGGGCTCGCTATATAAAATTAATTATAGGCTACAAGTAGCTTGCTAGGAAAAAGGACCCCTTTCAAAATGGCATATTCACTCATATATATACTCTCTATACCAGAGTTCTCATTGGTGCCTTCCATAATTACTAAGCAGTACTTAAAAGTGGTATACTACTGGCTTATTATCCATATTAGGCCAAAAAAGCGAGTAGATAGGGCTCAGGAGATTTTATAATAAGAACAAAATGCAAGTTGTAATTTTATAATTATACCAGATGGCTATCATAAAAATATAGGGGACCCTAATATGAGGGTCTCATGCTAGCGCAGGGCAAGGGTGACATTACTATTATAGTAATACAATAAACTATAAGACAATTGAGTCCAGGGTCTTTTTTTAGTACTAGATGGAGTCCAGGGTCTTTGATGATTAGTATATTAATGAATTAATAGTTGCACTAGCGTAGTTAAAGATTTGATCCACCATTGTATTATTTACTGAACGACAGCCCAGCAGACTTACCAAAAGTTTTCAATATAAAATTAACAGCAACATATTAAGTTGGGGCCCACAAGACAATATAAACTATAATAATCAATAGAACCCTGTGTCTAAATATTTAGTTGAATTACAGGGTTAGATAAAAATTGGAAAATATAACTGATGGTTAGTCAAAACAATTACAAAAATTGACATAAACTTGAACACTTTTGCATTTTTTCTGATGAACGCCACTGAAGAGAAAGATGTACCCCTACTTAGCTGTCACCGTTATAGTGAATTATCTGGATCTACAAACCTAGGGGAAGATGATCATGAAGATTAGGATATAGTAATTGCATGATGCCACGTGCTAGGGGCGGCTGGTACAGTGGCTAAACATGTTTGACTACAAATCGATGAAAAGTGACAAAAATTGGATCATATTGATACCTACTCATCACCGGCAAAAAAATCTACCAGGATATTCACACCGTTAAAGTAAGTAAGCACCTTTTATTGTATACTTTTAAGAGCATAGAAGCAGATACTGAGGATACAATTGAGGATAAAACACAAAGAGAGGCTCTAAGTAGTTTGAAGTGTTATCCACTGACGTTTTATTACTGGGAACCCATTTGGAATTAGAGTTACAAAGATCAAAGTAATGATTCAGAGGGCTAAGTCTTGGCTGTACTGGATATCAGAGCATTTGTCAATATTATATTTTCTAAGCTGATGAAGAAACTTAAGCTTATTTTAAACATAGGCTACAATGTTAAGTACTTGACAGCTTGACCATATGTCATGCGCCCCTTGGGACAATACTCCACGTTGCTGTTACATTTTAGGTTCATAGTTCTGATGGCTCCAACATTGGTTCTGGACAGCAACCCCCATAATTTCTTAATTGTCACTCAATTTCTACTCAAAATTTGGTGCTAAAAGCGACTTTACTACAAGTACTGAGAGCATACTCAGCTACTAAATGCCGCCGGTGTTCAGGGATTAATATGATAAATTACGCAAGCAGAGAACCAGATTGGTTAAACTAGTTAAAAAATATAACCAATTCATTACACCCCTAAAGAGAAGGGATTTAAACAAATATCTTTCACAGTTAGCGCTGAAGAAGTTCTACCACTGAGCACAAGTGAGGCCCATGATCCATACCTGTTGCAAAATGACAGGTGTTTCTCAAAATCAGTGTGTAGATACCACTTAATTTGATACTTAAAGTTTGCAGTAATTATGGGATCATAGAACAGGAGCCAAGAGTACTTCCTGGGTTCTTAAAAATCAAATAAACTGTAGAATTGACTGACATTTGGGGAACATCACGACCCAGCATATTCATGTTGAGAATTGAGTTATCACTTAAGCCAGATTGACAATCTGCAACGGCATTAATCAGTACACGCTGTTGGAAATTTCATTGAACTTGGACTGGAGATGTGACCAAAAAGAAGCAGAAGGAATTGGACGAGATTTGGAAAAAAATTCAAGGAAATTTTCAGCATTAGACCAAACGATTATAGATTGTGCAAAAGAGAGGTTCACAGGATGGACACCAGATCTGCCATCTCCTTCAAATTTGAACTGTACCACCATATAAAAGTTGAAGACAAAGTTATCACCAATGAAGTAATTCAGCTATCTGAAACTGGTTTAATAAGACCCTTAAAGAGCCTATGGGTTTCGCCGCTGCTCCTGATGTGCAAGAAGAATGGCACACACCACGTGGTTATGAACTAGCGCCAGTTGAACAAGGTTACCAAGAAAGATTTGTACTAGCTCTCTTGAATAGATGATGCGCTGAAGCGCTTAAAAGGTTGAAATATTTCATAATGATATAGCCAGTGAATACTGGCAGATGCAGCTCTCGCCTGAAGATTAAGAGAATTGCGACCTGACCAGCAGTTAGGAATTTCTAGAGCCTACTAGAGTACCGCAAGGGCTGTTCAACGCACTGCCGTCTTCAAAAGAGCGATGGACCAAATTTAGGGTGATCTTAATTTATCAAAAATGCTTACCTATCAGGATGACATAACACTATTTTAGTCACACGTTCCAAGAACACCTCTAACACTTATAAGAAGTGTTTATTCAACTGGAGAGTAAAACATGAAGCTTAAACAAAGCAAGAGTACCTTCCTGAGGAGGCAGCTGGAGTTTTAAACATGAGATTAGCATAAAAGGAATTGAGCCTAAAAAGGAAAGATTAGAGCTATAGTAGCCATGAATCAGCTCAAAGTATGCAAGACATAAGTATTCATCAGGATTGTGTGATATACCAACAGTCTTCACGATTTTTTGGAGTTTTCTGCATCGCTCACCTACCTGTGGAATAAGTAAACCAAGTTTGAATGGGTTCTGAAGTAAGAGCAGGCTTTAAAGAGTTGAGCTAGATTTGTAGAGGCATCAATCAGCTTACCCAGACCTCAATAAGGCATTTTACCTGTACACCAACACCCGTAACATTAACCTCAGAGCAATACACACTTAATTGGATAAGAAAGGGATAGACCACACAATCCTTTACTAATCAAAGGTTTTTTCCAGAGCTTAGAAGAACTACACTGTAATGAAAATGATGCCTGGAAGTGATAAAATCAGTAAATCATTTTCAACTTTACCTATATGGAGTACACTTTAAAACATGACAATCATGCATGACTCTGCTGGATGCACAACATGAAGGATCCAGATGGACGCCTTTCTTGAAGGCAGTACATCTCCAATGGTATGATTATGAGATCATACACAAAGCAGGCAGCAAGAACATTAATTCCAAAAGACTGTCATAATTACTTATTTACATCTCCAAGGATATGAGAGTAATTGCCTCTATGATCTGATTAGATTAACAGAAGAGGAATGGCAAGATGGAACTGATTATGTGAAGACTGTCCTGGTAGATGTTCCAGATAACCAGCGTATTGATGGGAACCTTCAGATGAAGATCAAAAAGATTTGGTGCCCATATAATTAGCTTAGTGATTGAATGGAACTTATGATGGAAGTTTACGAGCATGTTGGCCATGGAAAATCCCAGAAAACGTTGACATATTTATTTGGCTGATTTCTTGGGAGATGATGCCAGACAAATTACATTAAGCGTTGGAACTCTATGTAACATGCGTATGCTTCCAGACCCTTAGAGAAGCACTTTGAGTTTCAGCTAACCTTGTCAACTGCACCTTTCAAAATTATGTACATTGATATGATAAGATCATTGCCTGCCGCTCCAAGTGTATCCAAATAATATAATTGTGTCTATCCACCATTTCATCAAATGGGTCAAAGCATTAGCAGTCAAGACATACACAACAGGATCAACTGGTTGATTCCTGTATTATCAAGTGATAGCAAGTTTTGGATGCCTTAAGGTTCTGCTAATAGATAAGAGAAAGAACGTTATTTACAATGTCATGGAAATTCTTTTGGATCTAGTTGAAGTGAGACAGAAATTCATTACTTTATACAATACACCCCTAACAGAAGCATCAACCGTGTGAATGGAAATTTAAAAGGTATATTGAAGAAGATGACCCAGAGCTACAAGTCAAAGTGGGACCAACTGATGCCATCCGCAATGATAGCATAAATACTTAGCTATCACTGGATGAATGGAATATCTTTGTAAAATCCATGTATGAGCGAGAGGCAGCGCTACCTACCTTTTTCACCAGTCATTGTAACGGTCATAAGGACTTATTGTTGTAAATTGGTTTGACCAACCATATCATTTATATTAAGTTAATTATCTAACTTTATAATTAAACTAATAAGTAAATATTGGATTCAAATGAGTTAGTATTTAGTTCTCCACGCGGCTAGCTACTATATGTAGTGGCCTAATATATCATTTTACTAGTAATCAATTCCCTAAATCTATGATGGTGCATCTTTTTTCCCTAAACTTATCAGCTGCTGACGCCATGGCCTCAATTACTATATTGTTTCCTATTTATTTCAACATATTATTTTACATACCATGTGCTGGTATATAACATTTAAAAGATAATTATTACTTTTTCAGGGCCATCCGCCAATAATATACTAAGTTTGAAAAATTACATCTTTTCTGAGATATGCTTTGAGCTCTAGTTTTTTCTCTTTTGGCTATATTTGGATACCACCATTTCAGTCTACTAATTTTGGACTGCTTCTTGGTAACTAATGAAAGCACCAATGAGAATGCTGGTAGAACAAGCAAAATGAAGAGGAAGTTAATTTCAAAGGGTATTTTTTCTGGTTTAAGCTGTGATGGCCTACCACATAGAATTACTTTAGTGAGCCCATGCGCCTCTGATAGTATATAATACTACGGGATTCTCACTTGTGTTATTATATAAAGCCTTATTATTATTATATAAGGTTTTATGTTAGTCTTTTGTCAAGTTTACTATCCTCAAACAGTACCTTGTTGTTAGGTGTATAACCTGTGCACTAGAAATACAATGCCTCAGTATCAATTTAACACTTGGTTTCACTACAGGGAGACACAATTTGTTTACCTGTACACCATTTCATTAAGCATAAATTCTGGTAAACTGGCTGAGAATTACCTCTCACTGGATGTAGCAATCTTTAGATGCAAGAGTGGCCAGCCTCAAGGGCTTCAAAATCAGCCCAACAATTTTATTAATATTGAGTGGATTTAAAAAATCATGTTGGCATACTTTCAGATATCATATTAGGTCATGATCCTCAAGTGAATAATTTAGTAAGGAGTATAGAAGTTCATCAACGCCTATTTGATAAATTTGATATGAAGATGAATGGAGCAAAGCGCTTTGTTATTAAATTGTCCCAACAGATCAATTCCATGCATCTTGACCTAAAAATGAAGAAACCAAAAGTAAGGTCTCTGACAGATGAGAATATTAATTAAAATGCATCTTCTGACCGCTATTAAAAGGATGGATAATATTGAAATATGTTGCAGGTGGAAAGCCTCCAGTTTACTGAAAATAAATCAATTCAAATCAGAGACTTGTTAGGATCTTAGTAGCTACTGACAGGGTCAAGTGTGTGAACTCCTCAGAGATACTCTAAAATTAGCAGAAAAGCCTGTTAACGGATTCTGATTGCAAAGGCGAGGAGAAACCCTTAAGTGTAACATGGCTGCTGTCCTTACTTCCTTTGTGGTCAGTGAATCATCTGAAACACCTAACATTGCAGCAACTTCCAGCTGCATTAATTCTAAATCCAGGGTTCTTAACCTGGAAAACCAGGATTTGGAAATGCAAGCGTTTCTTCTGCCATGAAGGTCCCTTTCAAATCAACCCTGTCAACCTACCAAAGTTTAACAGAGATGCAAATGTACATAATATTTTGGATCTCTTTGAGATTAGCATGGGGTGTCGCATCTGACACTGCTAAGTTGGTGGTGGTAATGAAATCACTGGACTCCAAAAGTCAGGAGTTAAAGATGCTAAAGCTAAAGAAGGCCAGTATTTCCTTTCTTAACGCTAAGAATCTTTTTAACAGGATTTGGAGGGCATAGTGGATAACCACTAAAAAGATGGAGTTCCTCAATTTCTCTTTCAATAGACGACCTTATCCAAGTATTTAGCAAACGTTTTTATTTGAAGTCGCATATGCTATCTGGGACTAAAATTGTTGTTTTGGCGCTCAGGTCGCTCTTTGTCACGCCTGCAAGCCCTATAGTGAGTTTTATTAGGCTCTAATCCTAATATAAAATGAGGAGAATAATATTACTCATACAGTAAATTATCTCCACTGTTGCAATGTCACTTTTGAGCCTCCTAACCAAAGTCCGCGGGAGCTTTGTGACCCACCACCTGGGACATATCTCAATATGAGATAATTAACTTGGCTGTATGGCTCTCAGTCCAAAAATTTTTGAATTAATTGAGTCACCGGTTATCTTTGCAAGGATTTAGGCATTATGCCAGTCATTTCCCTAACTCAAATTCTAAACCTAGGGCTCATTTTTAAAACCCTAGGAATAAGATGAATATGGTAAAAGGCAGGGCGGAATAGAGCTGGGATTTTCTACCTCCACCTTTGTTACAATAACTCTTATTATAGAAAAACCCTCAATATTCACCTCCGTTCAAACAAAAGGCTCTAGTGACGTTTTGCCTCCTCTGTTTCAGTCAGCTGCCACATATGATCTAGTAGTAATTACTAACCAGTCACATAAGAATTGCGAGGCTGAGTTGGTGCAGGAAGTTGAGCCAAAGGCTTATGTCCATCAGTTAGCACTACAAGAACTGTCAGTTTTTTCTGGCAATATCCACCAATTTGATGGATTTCATGGGGATATAACCCTCAAGAGTTTTACAGAGTTCTCCCAGCTGGGCAGTGAAATTCAGAATTATATAAGACAAGCGGACACTCTGGATGTTCATACAATAAGTCTGGCAGATGTTTGCTTTTTAAAATGCAATTTTATTGATATTTAAATAAATAACCTTAGGATCTGCGCAATCACTAATGTTAAGGAACCATTTAGTAATAAGTCCACTAAACTGGTGAAGCAACTGGACCTTGTTTCCAACATAGATCATTGCAATATCTATGGTGCCGTGGGCCCTCAGATCACTACTTCT
Source organism: Massospora cicadina (assembly GCA_022478985.1). NCBI lineage: Eukaryota > Fungi > Entomophthoromycota > Entomophthoromycetes > Entomophthorales > Entomophthoraceae > Massospora > Massospora cicadina. The sequence continues at coordinate 35,808 of JAKSZP010011981.1, forward strand.
GAAGGAGCATACAGCACATTGCCACTGTGATTTGGTTCCCTGGTTATCTCTGCTCCTGGTATCATAGTTACTATTAAAAATTACTATTTTTCATTAGACCTCATATATGAGGCCTCATGGAATCAAAGCCAATTTTGAGGAGAATACCTTTTAAATGCTCATATAAACGTTCCGTTATTCAAACACATAAAATGAGGCCCTGGCGCCTCAATCTCAGGTATTAATCAACCTATTTTTTAAGAGTGGTATAGTGCTCTTGAGTTACAAGTATATTTGGGCCCAGATGTTATGATTACTCAACCAGATTGAGGAATCTACTGTAATTTTTCTAAATGCCAAATAATATAACCCTTCTGCTGGGCATCAAGAGATAGAGGGGACAAAAATCAAATTGGTTTTCTCATCAAAGTTTAAATGGCAAACCATCTGCGCTTTTCTGTTATTTTAATTTAGAGTCAATCATCACGCCTGGGATTATCCTCCCTGACCACTTCTAATTCAGATGCCTCTAGCTAATTTATATACATATCTATCCAGACAACGCAACACTATATTATTGCTTATGTGAATATGGTACCCGTTGAAAAAAGTTCATAATATTTCTGAATCTGGCCACTTTGATGAACTAGGCCTTAGCGGCAAATTTGAGCAATCCATTTTTCTCTAGTACCTCAGCAAAGCCTCGTGGGGTTAACTAAGGATGAAAAGGATCAAGTGTTGTTTCTTTTCAAAAATACAGATTATTTTGCATAACCTGACTGTGATTTGGGTTTTTCCCACAATGTACTTCATCATATCAATTCCAGGAATCATCCGGCAATTTACCTCCATCTGATTAGACATTTAAAGGAGGTGGATGAGTTTATCAATGCTAAAATTAATCAGCTGGTGCAACATGGGGTGTAGTGCTCTCCAAGAGTCTTTGGGTTTCCCCAGTGTTGATCATTAAGAAAAAGGACGGTTCAAACTGTGTAATAATAGACTACCACAAGCTTAGTAGCATTACCAAAAAGAATTACTACCCTTTACTGCGTATTGATGATTTGTTAGACCTCTTGGGCAGTGCTCAATATTTTCAGCCATGAAATTGATTTCAGTTTACTGCCAGATAGAGCTTCCTAAGGAGGAGCAGGAAAAATGTGCCATGATTAAGGCCCAGGTCCTCTACAGCCTACTAGAATGTCACAAGGGCTGTGCAACGCCCCTGAGACCTTTCATCAGGCTATGGATAGTATTCCAGGTATAAAAACATCATGTGTTTTTAAATATTTAGATGATATCAACTTTTTCTTTAGAACTTTAACAAACACTTAAAATACCTAGAGGAGGTGATCTATAATCTCTCCAAGGTTTATCTGAAAACTAAGTTCCACAGCTGTAATTATTACCATGAGAAGCTGGAATATTTGGGTTCATCATTGATAAGAATGGCTTGCGGCCTCAGCTGGAAAAATTTGAAGCAATTGAATGCATGGTGAGATTAAGTATCAAGCGCGCCGTTCAAGTTTTATATGGAATGATTGGCTGTTACCACCGGTTTGTAGATAAATTCAGAAAAATAGGGGAGTCACTATTTCACCTTTTTAAGAGAGGAGTACCATTTGAATGGACTGAGAACTACCAGGTAGACTTTAATAAACTCAGGCTTACCTTACCCAGCGCCATTGTTGATGTATCCCAATTTTGAAAAGCCAATATTATATAAATGGATGCTTCACTCACTGCCATCAGTGTGATGTTATCTCAATATAATTCTGATGACGTTGAGCACCCAGTGGCTTATTGCAGTCAGACTTTATATGTTTTGAGCGTAAATATACAATGACTGAAAAAGAGTTTCTGGTGGTTGTTTATGCATGTAAGAAGTTCCAGGTTTACATCCATGAAGTACATTTCAATGTAGTAATGGATCATACCTCCCTTAGTTGGTTATAGAATCTGAAAGATCCTGAAAGGCTATAAGCTAGGCCCTAAAATTGCAGGCTTATGATTCTACAATTCAGCATTGACCCAGATTTAAGCATCAAAATGCTGAATGATTATCTCAATTACCTACTATAGCCTTAGAAGCTGATATTTCTTATGAATTATTTGATAAAATGCTAACCCAAAATCATGGAAATGAACCAGCTGAAGTTCATGTTTTATAGAAAATTAAGGTCAAGCACTCTAGGTTAAAAATGGTAAGCTTTAAAAACCCATCAACAATAAGCAACGTTGGGTACCCAGACTTATAGAGCGGAATTAAACTATCAGAGCCCACTAGGTGACAGGACACGGCGGTTTTAAGAAAACATTGGAATTCTTGAAACAGCACCACTATTGGAAATTTATGAATTTTGACATTCATGAAACCCTTTTCAGATTCAAGGAATGTCAAGTAGATAAGCCTTATCAGAAAGCCACTTTTATTAGTTGGTTAAACCCAACTCCACCTATCATACTGCATCAATGGATTTTGTGGGCCCTTTGGATAATATGCCAGGCCAATCTAGATATATAATAGTGGCCATTGATCACCTCATCAGGTGGGTAGAAGACAAAGTGGTCTGAGACTTAGGCGCCATGATAATGCCTAAGTTCATCTTAGATGTTATTTATCAGCATGGTGCCCTCAGTTCCTATTGACGAAAAATGGAACTAATTTCACATCTCAGATGAATAGTGAGCTCAATGAATTGATGGTATATGTGGAATGTTACTTATGCATATCTCCTTGAGACCAACGGCACCATTTACTGATTAAATTGTTATCTCATTGGGATTTTACGTAAGGTAGCTATGGAAGATCATCCACCCAAAAAAATTTTCTTGTCTTCCTCCATTTTCGCCTACAATCTCTCATATCACTCTGCCATGGGGCATTCCTGTTCGCTTTACTTTATGATAGGCAGATAGCGCTTCCCACAATTTTATATACCTGTGTCAAACACAAACTTATAGGTTCTTTTTTATATGGCGACTTTGGCCCAAATTTTAATTTAACTACAGAGCGCTGCATCTTCTAATGTGCTGGCTCAGAAAAAATCTTAGGAACTAAAAAACCAGGAATGTCATCCCTTACCTCTTTTTATTGTAAGAGAACTAGTTTTGTATTATGATGAATGTCAGGATTTGATATAACAAGAAAGCTGAAATCCCTGATCCTGAATTGAGCCTTGATAGATTGACTCTCAAACCAGCTTGAATGGAACCTTAACCTGAAGGCACCAAAACTAGATTTTTTCAGGAAGCATCACACATATGAGAATTGATGGATTCACCTTCAGGAAACCCGTCCCCATTTCACAAATCACAAGAGGCGCTGCCTCACCACTGCAGTTATGAGGATGACGTAGTACATTTGGAGCTGTCAGGACAGAGGGGGTGTTATACCACCTGCTCTTTATTTTTGAGGCCAGGTGACCTGAAGTTGCTGGGTGTTATATTGAAAGTTCTACTTTTCTTGGCCAAAAAGTCTTCACTCAGGATACAGTTCCTTGAGTGATAAATCTTAAATATTATCATCCCTAAATATAGAGGTAAGCCAAATTGTCAATAGCGAAAAGAGAGTAAAGTTTACTTTCTTAAAACACGATTATTTGGGAGATCAGGGAGTTTTTTAGTATAACTCCAAGAGTTTAGAGCCAAGATCTATACTCATTACCAATTCTGTATTCTTCGGCATGCAGGTCACATTTGGTGAACAAGATTTGATCATGCATAGATCATGTTTGAACCCTGATAATAGGAGGTTATAGTTGAGTAAATTTTATTGCACAAGTTAGGGTTGATCCCCAATATTGAAAGTTCTTGAATGTAGTTGGGGATTATCCCACAACTATAATTTCTTCTATATCATCAGATTGGGTTTGATTCCCTTCATACGAAATATAAGATTCTCTGAGTTGGGTAGGAATCCCACCAACGCCCCCACTAGATCTTGGCACATGGGTTAAAATGTCAAGGAAATTGACTGTGTATGCAATTTACCACAGTGCCCTGAGCGACCTCCAAATGGAGTGTTCATCACCTCGTTTATAAATAATTTTGTAGGTCCCTGACCAGTTGGTTCTCAATTTGTTATTGTGACCTCCAGGCTGATGATGGTAAAGTAGGATTAGGTCACCAGGTTGGAAGATGTGCATAGGTTCATTCTTGTCATTAAATCGATTAGTTTCTCTATTGATGGTAGCGCATAAGTTCTCAGAAGCCATTACCTGAAGTTAGATAATCTAATTGGGGATGTTTCACATAGTAACTTTGGTGGCTTTGCGAGAATCTTGGCCAAGCATAGACTTCACTTTAGGAGTCAGACGGGGATTTCTTCCATATAATTCCTGGAAGAGCGACATCTTAGTTATTTAATGATAGCTGATCCTATAGGCAAGAATTACACAAGGCAACTATTGGGGCCAATGAAGGGGGTCAGTCATAGCCAGGTTCTGGAGGGTTGCAGTTATAGTACCATTGGCCCACTCTACAATTCCATCGGTTGAAGCATAGTAGGGGGTGGATAATACCTGTGTGGTTCCCATCAGTTCAGCTAAATCTTTCACAAGTGTCAATCAGAAGTTTTGCCCATTATTGAAAACGAATATTGTTAGGGCACCCATGTTGGGTGATAATCTGATTATACGAAAACGTTGTGGTAGCCTTTGCCAAAGCTAAGGGTAGAGATACTGCTTTGATCTACTTAGCTAAATGGTCTACAGCTAGAAGGAGGAACTGATGACCATTAAAGGATCGAGGGAGAGGTCCCACAGCATCAATGCTGATAGTATGGAAGGGTATACAGGGTGGAACCACTAGATGTTGAGATCAGTGGTTAGGTTCAGCTTGACTTTCGCATAACAGACAGGACTTTAATGCATCCTGGATTGTAACAAACATTCCTTCCAAATAACTTTGAGTCTTAAGCCACCAGTAAGTCTAACAGATTCCTACATGGCCGACTTGCCAATTTTTCTCCAATATGACGTCAGTTTGAGCTGAAGGCATACATAGGGCACCCACTTTTAGGACACAAGTCTGTACAATTGGCCGTTCTTAACTTGAAGATTCGCCTAATTTTTTTGCTAATTCTTTTTAAAGGGTCAGGAATTAGTTCTTACATAAATGTGATTGTGTTAGGAGGTCATAGAATCAATCCTCTATAGGATTGGTTAAAGTTAATATGGGAAGCTGGGATAAGCAATCTGCATTTGGTGTATGAGCCCTGGTCAATATATAGTGGAAAAGTCGTAGTTTTGATTTTTGAACGCCCATCAGACTAATCTCCCAAAGGGTCAATCATTTGCTGTATCCATCGCAAGGAATCATGGTCAGTAATTATGGTGAAATTTTTTCTGTATAAATAAGGTTGGATTTGCTTAGTAGCCAGTAGTACCGCCAAGCATTTGCGTTCCATGACACTATAGTTGCGTTCAGCTCTGGTTAGAGTTTTGCTATAGTAGGTGATAGGACGGTCTACTAAGTTTTTGTCATTCTGAAATAGTATGGATCCAAATGGCTATATCACTAGCACCAGTAAAGAGGAGAAAATGTTTGTCAAAATTAGGATGTATAAGAACTGTAGAGTGGGAGAGAGAGATGCGTAGCAGGTCAAAGGCCTGCTATTGCTCTTATTTCCACTGAAAGGATATCCCTTTCTTCAATAAGTATACTAGAGGCTTAGAGGTGTCTTAAAAGTGGGGAATAAACTGGCGATAATATCCTATGATCCCTAAGAAAACTTTTACGTCTCATAGAATTTAGGGGGACATCCTAGCAATGGCCAAGACTTTGTCATTTATTAGGGATATTCAGGATTTACTTACCTTATGGCCCAAAATTCCATCTCACTATGAAAGAAAAAGCATTTTGACGGCTTTAGTCTTATTGAAGATTTCCATAACCGCTGAAATTCTTGTCTGAGGTGATCTAGATGCTCAATAAAGGTTCTTGAAAAATAGTAATATTGTTGAGATAAACTAGCACACAGAAGCATTTTAAATCGCCTAAGATTCCGTCCATGAAGCTTTGGAAGATAGCAGGGGCTTTACATAACCCCTACGGCATTTGAGTGGGCTCAAATAATCTTTCACTTGAAATGAGACCGCATTTTTTTATGATCCTCTGGTGACAAATTACCTTGCCAGTACCCTCTGGAAAGACCCTTAGCCAAGAAGTATTGGGTTCCAACATCAAGCAAAAGGAATCATCTATATGTGGAAGAGATACCTTCTTTACATGTGATAGAATTGAGGTGGCGATAATCCATGACAACACGTTGTCCACTATTCTTATTCCAAAATAATAGGAGTGGGGAAGACCACGGGCTTTTAGAAGGCACTAGTAAACAGGCCTTTAACAATTGTTGTAACTCTAAGGCCTCTAAAGCTTTATCCACTTTGGATTTTTGTAATGTCCAGGATTTGAATGGAGGGTGAGCCTCCGTATCAATTTGGTAAATTACCCCTGCCATTTTCCCATAGTCACTAGGGCCAAGGAAAAAATATTGCCATACTCCTCAAGGTGGTCTTTACATTCTGGCTTTTGTTAGGGGTAAGATTATCTTCAATCCTGCTTTCAGTAGGATCTATGGTGTGGAGGGGATCAAATCCTAAATCATGTAAAGAGATAAAACAGCTCACATTGGCAATATCTCAAAGGGACATACTTTTACATAAGCGATAGGACATGATAAGAGACTTGGAGGGTATGATTCGTTAAATTCCTTAATAAGATAGAGATAGATTTCGTGTAAGCGTGATTCAAAACCCCTGAGCAGGTCAACTCTTCTTTGATTGAAGGATCTGGGTGTCCACTTAGCTACAAAATTTAGTTAGGAGGGGTGAAAATCTAGATTTTTGTATCCACAATAACTTTTGAGCCAGAGGGTATTGTGATAGGATGAGGGGCATATAGAGGGATCCTATCTTCATCATCCACAGCTTCCTGGGGTAACTTGGTTTTTCCTCCTAAGACTTGATATTCAACTTTGCAAATGTAGGACGGGTATATGAGGATGCATGTCCATTTTTTCAGAGCTTCTTTACTTTTGGTATGGAGTTCAAATACTAATGAGATCCAATACTCTACTATGGACATATATATTTCTTTGTGGTTGATGATGCAGTTAAACTCCTGCATCAGTTGGTCACCAATAAGCAACTCATAAATATCGTTTTTAATAAAGTGGTTGGGGCAGAAGTTAAAAGTTTTACAAATTTAAGGGGCAAGGCATAATAGCTCCTATTGCCTTAGTTGACTAATTACTGGATGTCCCATACTCAGCTTTGTGAATCAAGTCTGGAGCCATTTATAACTTTTTAATAAATTGGGAGGAAATAATGTTAACTGAGTGTTGGGATTTTTGCCCATATTCCCATCCAGCTATATTACCAAGGATTGAAAGGGGATAAATCCCTAATGCAATGAGATTTGGAAATTGGTTGCCCCTGATTTAAGGGTAACTATGTATGGGGGATTTTAGGTTATTCGCCTGGTCAGATCTGTTGAGGATTGATCTGTACAAATGCTTAAGATTTCATTGGGCAGAGTTGCCAATGAAATAGGGGCATCTGATAGCTGGTTAACTATCAGATGTACCAATTGGGATCAGTCAGGTTTAATCACAGACTGATTGGGAATTTAAGGAAGAAGTTGCAAGGCGAGTGATGCCACCTGCAACTAGCAAATTGATTAATTGGTTCATTACCTGCATTAATAAATAACAAATATTATTACCTAAGCAGGTCGCTTGCCAAATATGGATGGTTTTCTTGAATCAAGAGGAGAACGTTAGGGACAAGTTTTCTGCCTCTTTCCATTTTAGGTTTCAAGGATGTCCAATGATGGAATCCTAGCCAGATGGGGAAGACCATCGCTGCTGAGATAAAGATGGGTGATTCAATGGCAATGGCTGCCATTTCATCAAGGAGGTGTTAACCAAGGGCTGGGCACCAAATACCCCACTATAATTTCCCTGAAAATTCACTAATAATAAAAAAATACTGAATATCAGATTACATTTAGAAAATTAGCTCAGTAAACTTTATCAACATCAATTTGTTCTATTCTTTCTCAGTGATATTATTGCTGTGTTCTGTAAATTGGGGGACTCTTTAAGAAGAAGAGTAAGGATCTGAGCGGTGATCCAGAGAAGAAGCCAAAATCAAATTAGGGACTGCTGCCAACTGTGTGTCAAACCAGGGAAACCGTAAATGGGGGTCTAAGAGTAGATTGAGTTAGGAGGTACAAGGGAACAAAACCCTATTTCAAGATATCATAAGTATTTTAAGAGAAAATACTGGCTGAGCATTAGACCAAAATCTAGTACTTCCTATCACTACAGATAATAGTTGCCATACTATTATGAAACGATTATATCAACTTTTATACAATGTGAAGAATTGCACAAAACCCAAACCTGTGCAAGTAGAAAATTTATAGGGTTATTAGCTAAAAATAATCAGAAAACCTATAAAATCTTTACAAAGTGGTCACTAAACTGGTGTAGTTGAGTAGAAGATGTTGGAACATGATGTCATGTGGAGATGTTTCCAATTTAAGCAATAAGTTACTAAAGAGAGTAACATTAATGAAGACATAATGTGAAGTGGATTACGTTCAATTGCATTCCCCTAGCTCAGAAGTGGAGCTCCAAGTGAAGCAAATTGAGGATACTCAAGTTTTAAGAAAAGGACTTTCAGCCTAGATATTGAACTATCTAGTGCTGCAAGAAAACCTGTTCCACCTGACATTTACCTGAGATGAAGAGGAACAGCAGGGCCAACTCAGGTTAAAATTTAGTCTGCTTGATTTAGTCTTGAGGAACAGCAGGATCAATTAGGTTGAAATTGGGTCCACTTTAAATAGTCCTGAGGAGTGCCTGTTTAGATGAGGCATTGGATGAAAAAGGAAGAAATCTATTAAGAGTATTAGATTGCCATACCAATAAAGATATGAAGTCAAAAAGGAAACAATTGATCCAAGACAGTGAAGAGAATAGTTTGACTCAAACCACCCAATCAATGATCAGAAATTGCTGGAAACAAGTTCATCAATTCATGACAAAATTGGATGAAGCTAACGAGGCCAGGTCAATCTGTGGTAGATAAGAGATCGTTTCCAGATCCACCAGTAGATTTATTTCCAACGTTTCAGATGGCCACGAAGGCCAAAACTGTTTTTAGAAAAAACGACCTATACAATTAAATGTACTGTTGACTAATGAAATATGAAGATTCAAGCATCAGTTGCCAAAATATGAGATGAAATTAGGACCTGTTGGACAAATAACCAGTTGGGATTGAAGGCTAATGAATGAAAACATTCAAGAGTATTGCCAAAGTCAGCAAGTGTAGCCTATACATGAAGAAACAGCGCTGCTAGTCGTATAGTGAAGAAGGTCAATACTAAAAATTCAGAAGTATTGGACCTAAGAGAAAATAGTTGCAATGTTCCCGGAGGACCTCTGAACCATTAAATGGTTATGTCCTAAGATTTTGGTTAAGTATTAGAAGAGGACAACTGAACTAAATAGATGGTTAAATCTTAAGAGGATAAGATTTTGAACCATGATAACTGGTAGGTCAGTGTATACCTAAGAATCAGTTTATATGAAGGGGAAAAGAAGGACCTCTGAAACTTTTTGTAGGTTAAAAGTCCTATTGCAAAAGAACAATACAAATAATATAAAATATATAAAATATTAAATATCAATTTTTATGGTCCATGATTTTTGGACCTATGATGAAATGTGATTGCTGGCATAAAGTTTCCAAGGATATCGATCTACCAGAAGATCAATTGGGAGAAGCGAAGTATTTCTCCGCAATGGTCTGATATTGGGATATTGGCAAATCGATTTGCCAAAAGAAGACAAAGAAAAATTTGCAATTATTACCGCGCAGGGGCTATATCAACCAACAAGAATGCCCCAGGGTATATGCAATGCGCCTGCAACGTTCCAGAGGGCCATTGATGCTATACTAAATGACTTAAAGTTGTCATGCATCCTGGTGTACTTGGACAATGTAACTGTGTTCAGTAGGACGTTTACTGACCATTTACACCACTTGGAGGAAGTGTTCAAGAGACTGTCCTCAGAAAACCTGAAGGTTAAGCTGAGGAAGTGTCACTCCTTCAAGAAAGAGTTGTAATATCTGGGATTCGTGATCAGCTCTAGTGGATTGCAGCCTCAAGCCCAGAAGATCAAAATCCATAGAATGAGTAAATGTGCCATAGAGTGTCCAAGGTATCTAAGTTTTCCTTGGAATGTTTGGATACTAAAGAAGATTTATTTGGGATTTTGCCAGAATCGCTGAGCCCTTATTCATCTGTTGAAGGATCTGAAGAAATGATTCATATGGAATGAAGAAGCACAGAAATTTTTCGATGAGTTACACCAGTACCTGATAGATTCTCCAATTTTGAAATATCTGAATCTTAACCAAGAATTTATTATACAAACTGATGCTTCATTGATGGCAATTGGCACCATATTAAGCCAAGTAGATAAAATTGGGAATGAACATCAAGTGGCGTATGAGAGCTGGACATTCTCAGCTACTGAGAAGAACTACACCATAACAGAGCGTAAAAAGCCTTGCAGTCATCTACGCCTGTAAACAGTTTCAGGTGTACATCCACGGAATACACTTCAAAGTGGTGATGGACCACTCCTCGTTGCATTGGCTTCACAATTTATGAAAACCAGAAGGACGACTAGCCAGATGGGCATTGAAGTTACAGGCTTATGATTATGATATTGTTTACTGAGCGGGGGCTTCTCATCAGAATATGGATGGCTTATCACGGTTAACAATGATCCAGATGGTATACCAGCAGGCGGATGAATTATTCTAGAGAATGGTCAACAGAGAAGTCAGGAACGAGCCCTGAGAAATCCAAGGTGTGCTTTGAAAAGTGATTGAAAACACTGAGACCATGGATAAACAAGTTTTTAAGATGATTAATGGGAAGTGGTTAAATTTCCAAATCTGTTAAAAAGAGCAGCTATCGTTCAAGCCACTCATAAGGTTGTCAGGCATGGAGGCCTGAGAAAAATGACCAACCAAATTTTCCAGTACTACTGGAATTCAATCAACTATGATGTCGCTGACTATCTAGCTTGTTGTTTGGAGTGCCAGTTGCACAAGCTAAATAATAATATGACTGGATAATGACTGGTCCGCCATGGATTTGCTCAACATATAGTGTCCATTGACATGATGGTGCCACTGACTTTGAGCACAAGGGTAGTCAAGTACATAATAGTTGCTATCAACCATCTGACAAGATGGGTCGAGATGAAGGCCCTGGCAAAAGTGGACGCTACCAGTACTGCAAAGTTCATCCTGGATCAAGTAGTATGCTGACATAAATGCCTGCATGTCCTGCTGAGCGACAATGGGACAAACTTCATGTCTCATGTGCTCCCAGGGTTAAATGAGATAATGGGGATCTGAGGAGTCATGTCTGTACCCTACCAGCCAGAATAAACGGACTGGTGGAACGAGTTAATAAAATGCTGGATGTGATGCTGAGGAAGCTGGTTGCAGGAAGAACTTCCACATGGGTAACAAACCTGAGTTCGGTGATGTTTACCTACAATATCAGTCATTATACAAAGACATGAAAAACGCCATTTTAATTGCTATATGGGAGGAAGGCCACGTTGCTGCCAATTTTATATTCAGTGGTGGACCTAACATCTGGGATGAGTGCTGAGCAATATCTGAAACAATTGATGAATATCCTGATTGAAATGCAATTGTAGGCATTTGATATGACTTTGAAGGAAAGGATACAAGCAAAAACAACGGACAATAAGAACTGACCGGCCTTATCAGAATACCAAATAGGCAGAAGAGTTGCCTATTGTGATATGAATGGTTTTGGAAGAAGAAACAAATTGGATGCATTATGGTCAGGTCCATTTGAGATTATCGCTAAGATGGTAATGGATTCCTATTCCATCAAGAACCTCATGGATGGAATGGTAGTAAATCAAGTACATGTTAAGTATTTGAAGCAATGGATCAATGAAAAAATAATAAAAAAGAGTTCCCAAAGGACCTCTGAACCATTAAGTTGGTTATTTCCTAATGACTTGGTCAAGTCTGAAAAAAGACCTCTAAGCCAATCTAGATGGTTAAGTCTTAAAAAAGTAAGACCTCTAAATCATAGAAAACTAGTAGGTCTAAGTATATCTAGGATCCATTTTGGGGGAATAAAATAAAAAGATGGACCGCTGAACCAAAACAAAGTCAAGTCCCATGGAAAAAGAAGAAGAAAATAAAATATTGATAAAAATATTGGGGGGAAATTATTAAAAACTGGATAGAAAAACCGATATAGTTTTATATTTTTATTGATTATTGATTATCCTCAATTTGGGGATGATTCCGCCTATGTCGCCTCTTGGGGAGGGAAGACGGATCACAGTAGGCTTTAATAACCCATCAAAATCTATGTGAGATTGGATGCTATTGAGGGCTAAACCTACATGAAACCAAGTTCGTTGAGTGGACTCAGATCCCTTCAAGAAAGTGACTAGGGGAAGGGAAATTGAGATGTCAGAAGAAGCTAAATGTGATACCCTGGAGCATGGAGGGAAGCAACAGTACAAGAAGAGGCAGTCAGTGAATAACCCTAAGTAATTCTGATATGGTACCAGAGCCAGAAGATTGGGCTTGAGCGCTTGTTGATGGGCTTCATCAAGAACACCAGACATATGGCTTGCAACAAACAAGGGATACTAGATGGGGGTTGCCAAATCATGCCCCCTATTAAAGCCATCAGCAGAAGATAACAATGGGACGCTAGAAATGAGATAGTCATGCAAGGTGCAAATGGCATCCTGCAAGCAACGACTACAAGTTTCTCAGAAGCTGAAGCAGAAAAAGCAATGGAAACCAGGAGAGGCCGGAAGCTTCGTGGCCCAATTTTAAAGAACTTGGCCAGCAAAGCAAAGAGCATAAGCTATGATATCATGATTTAGGGTGTTTTCGAAATTGGAAGAATTCAGAGCTATGGATAAAGCCTCGGTGACTTAGGCCCTTAATTCTGCATAGGGGAGTTCAAATTGTACGCTGTTGCCAATGGTGAGTTTATTGGCCAAGACAGCTGGCTTGCAATATTGACTAAGTCAGAAGAGGAACTCTGGAACCAAGTCCAATCTGGCGAGGAAGGATTGATCAAGAGCGAAGGGCATTACTTCATGGGAATCAATAATGATGTTAACCACATCTGCAAAAGGAGCTGAATCCAGGAGAGTCCTGAAATCTACTCTGGAATTGACAACAGAAAAGGATTGGCCGCGAGTCATTTGAGACAATTGCTAGCCTGGTTTCAGCGGGGTTAGTTATCATTTCAGTAATTTCAAAGAAGGACTAGCCACTGGTACTTGACTAGGAGTATGAGTCCTGGAAGGATTATAGAAAAGGTTTTGTCGCACAGACTGACTCATCTTCTGAAAGAGCTGAAGATTTTGATCAGAAAAACTGTTAAGCAGCTGTTAGTACTGCGATTTGGAATTTGATATATGAGCTGGACTAGAGGGGGGATGTTGGACTTATATGATAGTTGACATTAAACTATGAAATCAATTAAGTTCCAGTCTTGGTGAAATTTATCTCAAAATTAATGGGATAAGCTCTCCAGAGAAGAATTAATAATGGTATGAGCCAAGAGGTTATGAGAAGAAATTAAAAAGGCAAACATAAATGAGAATTCTTAATTGGGCCACAAAACGAACATTAATGGCAAGAGTCTCCTGTCAAGGATGATAAGAAAATCAGGAAATTGAGGACACCGGACCAAGAATCTTATATATGACAGTGGGTCATATGCCCTGATGAGGGAAAGCCAGATCCTGGGATTGATATTGTCATGGATAAATCATTCAGCCTGGAATGACAGAAGATCGTGAGGACCATGCTCTGAGTATGTAGTAGTGAGGAGGAAGAGTAAGAGAGCTGAATGCCGATGGTTATCCTGAGCAGCGTTGAGTACTGATGATTGTACTCCACTTGAGCAAATAAAGTATTTGACTGAGTGTCCAAAGTGGTGTTTTTTTGCCCTTATCCTTTTTTCGCTGGAGATCTAGGCAAGAGGGGGATGTGTTATGATTTTTGCCTATATTCACAGCCAGCTAGATTACCAGGGATCGCTAGGGGATAGTTCCCTAATGCGAGGTGAATTGGAAATTGGTTGCCCCTGATTTAAGGGTAACTATGTATGGGGGATTTTAGGTTATTCGCCTGGTCAGATCTGTTGAGGATTGATCTGTACAAATGCTTAAGATTTCATTGGGCAGAGTTGCCAATGAAATAGGGGCATCTGATAGCTGGTTAACTATCAGATGTACCAATTGGGATCAGTCAGGTTTAATCACAGACTGATTGGGAATTTAAGGAAGAAGTTGCAAGGCGAGTGATGCCACCTGCAACTAGCAAATTGATTAATTGGTTCATTACCTGCATTAATAAATAACAAATATTATTACCTAAGCAGGTCGCTTGCCAAATATGGATGGTTTTCTTGAATCAAGAGGAGAACGTTAGGGACAAGTTTTCTGCCTCTTTCCATTTTAGGTTTCAAGGATGTCCAATGATGGAATCCTAGCCAGATGGGGAAGACCATCGCTGCTGAGATAAAGATGGGTGATTCAATGGCAATGGCTGCCATTTCATCAAGGAGGTGTTAACCAAGGGCTGGGCACCAAATACCCCACTATAATTTCCCTGAAAATTCACTAATAATAAAAAAATACTGAATATCAGATTACATTTAGAAAATTAGCTCAGTAAACTTTATCAACATCAATTTGTTTAATTCTTTCTCAGTGATATTATTGCTGTGTTCAATAATTGGGGGACTCTTTAAGAAGAAGAGTAAGGATCTGAGCGGTGATCCAGAGAAGAAGCCAAAATCAAATTAGGGACTGCTGCCAACTGTGTGTCAAATCAGGGAAACCGTAAATGGGGTCTAAGAGTAGATTGAGTTAGGAGGTACAAGGGAACAAAACCCTATTTCAAGATATCATAAGCATTTTAAGAGAAAATACTGGCTGAGCATTAGACCAAAAATAGTACTTCCTATCACTACAGATAATAGTTGCCATACTATTATGAAACGATTATATCAACTTTTATACAATGTGAAGAATTGCACAAAACCCAAACCTGTGCAAGTAATAAATTTATAGGGGTTATTTGCCAAAAATAATCAGAAAACCTATAAATTTTTACACTGGGGAACCAGTGTCAATTATTACCAGTACTTTAACCTTATGTATGACTTCATCCACTCAAACCACTGAAGATCTGGACTAGGAATTAACTTCTAGTAAACTGTCATTAGGGATTTGTAGTGAAGCAAGCAGAAGATCTGCAGTGGCCAATCTCAGGGCTGTTCAATGCATTTAAAAGTTTTATCTGCCAATGCTTGGTTTATATAGAAGAGGTGACCACCAAAATTTTTTTGGATAACTGACCAAAATAAAGTAAGAAAGCTGGAGTTTTTCCTCTTGAATAGAAAGAGGTACGTCAACTTCTTCAGGTGCAGCTAACACAAAACATCCCAAAGTGCTGCAAATAGAGTTAGAGCTGGAACAAGGGTCTTGAGGCACTTGATTGCCGTCAGCATAAGGTGCCTTTTGTTCTATACTGACTGATCTTTTGCTGACTTACATTGAAGGATGCGATAAAAGTAGAAAGTGTGGTTGGTTCTCTTGAAATGGGTGCAGTATAATTCATGTGTAGGCTAATTGTGGGGTGTAACTGCTAACACTTAAGCCAGGGCTTATTGTTGTTAAAATGAGGTGGCCTGGCGGGTTTATATAGCTTAGCAGGAATTTCCATAAAAGCTTCTTTTATATAGAGGAAGGACGTCATATTTGGATTTTAATGCTTTTAGATAAAGTAGACTAATAGGCATATTTTTAAATGCCAAAAATGAGGTGTTGATGGCATCATCTAAAGTTAGACAATTCCCTGCAACCAACGTTTATGCCTCAAGGTAAAAACAATGGGGGAACTCATTGATAGTTTCTCCCTAATTGAGGCTTATGCTCATGAAGGTCTGTTTTTGGTTGGATAGAGTTAGGTCGTTCCCAAATTCCTGAAGCAAAGCAGACTTGGCGTCAGTTCAAGTATGGCAATGCATTAGATGGGGGACCATAATGTCTTGAGTCATGCAACTAGGACAGTTTGTCAGGTGTTTAAGCCATTGATGATTGTTCATTTCCTCCATAGAGCTTTTGTAGCAATATAAGAAAGAGAAGATGCTTCCCTCTCCTGGATTTACTTTTCTTTGAACAAAGGTTTAAACGTACCACTTGGGGGTTGGAGGCCAAATGACATGAATCAATACTGGGACTGAGCTTTCACTTAACAAAGAAGCATTAACTTGGGAATAAGCTTGAGTATGAATCACATCCACTTGACTTTGCTGAATGTTAATATCATCATTTATAAAATTACTTGTTCATGAGCGGCACTAAAAGCCATATTTTATGGCATGAGTTGGTTCAATTGACGCATTTTGTTTTTTAATGTGGTAGTGGCATCTTGGAGTTTGAGTTATGTTGCTTGGTGGAGAGCACTCTTTGCTCCAACTCACGTACCACAGAAGGTAGGGCTGTCAAGTTCCGTAGGCGTTCATGATGAGCAGTTGGATGAATTTTGGGGGAAGGGGAACTCCATACTTAGTGAGTTGGGCTCCTTGAGCGATGCGTAATAATTATAAATTGAGGTTTTTAACTTGTTGAATTAACAGTTAAAGGCATTTGTCAGGTATTCCTGGGTCAACACTAGGTCCTGGAGGTCCTCTTGGCCCAGGTGTCCCCCATCCACCATTTTGTCTGTCATGACCAGGGGGTCCCCATTCACAATCACGCCTGTCATAAGCTGGGGGTCCACACTCACCTGGCACTCCTTTTGGCCTTGAAGAACGGAGGCCATTCTGGTCAACATTTACTTCAAAGATCATTTCCTCCACTGATTAGAGGCGTTAGTCCACAGAGGTGATGAAGTTATCAACTTCAGCTTGTAATTCAAGGGTATGATCTACAACCTGATTATGATTAACGACCTCTAGTTGAATAAAACGATTAGTGACTTTCATTTAAACAAAGCTCATAATTCCTTGATCTAGATGGGTTACCACGCTTTTATCTCGTTAATGAGCTGCCAATTTTCCAATATATAATTTTAATTTCACTTATTCTTGGGAGGCAGAATGGTATGATTGGAGGAGCTGTAAGAGTATTATCTCTGATAACTTCAAATGGCAGAGTAATTTACTGATGATGGAACCCAGCTACTTGGAGTAGATGGTATAAGGTGGGATATACAAAGTGACGCAGATAGCGTTCCATACATCCAGCTCTAACCTAATCTCGATTGAGCAAAAAATTTGAACCAATATCATCATAAGGGCCAGCTGTAGTTCTTGGGGAACGTCCTCTGGGTGTTGACTGGGCAATTTTCCCATTTCCGAGTAAGAAGGCACCAGAGAGGATGGTTGTACCCCTCATTACTCAGGCGATCTCGCTCACATAGTAGATGAGCGCTGGGTAACAGCTCTCCCACTTTGGATCCCATTTCCAGTACCCACACTAACCTTGGCAGAACTGGTACAAGAAATCAGTGAAATCTGCGCCAAGATCGCCAAAAATAAAATTGATCATAACCAATTTGAGTGGCAATCTGCTCAATGCTCAGATTTTAAATGGTCAAAAAGGTATGAAGACTGATCTATCAGCTGGAATGCCTGACAGTTGCAATTTGATACACATGACGATCAAAAAATTTCTCCCCTCTCAAATCTGGCAGGCATCACCCCTGATGGGCAGCTTCCTGCTGACAAATTGGGCATTGCACCTGATGTAATGCCATTGACCAAACGAATGGCCCAGCGACTGAAAATGGGCGGGTTGGGCGTCCCAAACCTGTTCCCATCCAAATAGGCTCACCCCTATGTGGGGTGGCCTTGGGGGATTCCTGCCACTCGTTGGGCTAAACACTGTCACACCAACTGTCAGAAATGTAGTCGAGCTTTGGTTCAGGTGTTTGAGGTCAAACTGACAGTGACTCAACCCACCACCAAATTTTGTGATGATGGTTCCCAAGGAACTAACCCTCTCATTCTTGAATAATTCTCTGGTTAGGTCAAATTTGAGGGACCCAATCCTGGCTTTGCTTTTCCCCAAATTGACTACTATTTAATCAGTCACATCTCACTGAGAAAATTATTGATCAATTTTTCTTTCCTAAAATTTCCATTAAAATTCTTCCCAAAAAATTAGTTTTCACATGTTAAAAATTAAGCTGCCTTATCCACCAACGTTCCCATAACCCTCAGGGTTAACAGCCGAGTGCATCTGGTACTTTACTTTGTGCCTATATGAAATTCTGGCTCACTGGCAGATATTGGTGGATTTCCTTTACAGTTCCATATTCGTCATATCAGCAGCAGTGCCTCAGGCATTCCGGTTTGCTGTTTGGATGCTCCGGCATCTGGGCTGGCAGGCCAGTCTAATTCTTACTTGCTTTTCACCTGACATAATTGACCAACCACTATTCTTAGCCATTTCCGCCTTTCTCACGTGTGTAGGCGCAGCAATGGTCCCTTCTTTCCAACTGAGCCAGGTTGTAAAGAAGATTATCTCTGACTTCATTAGACCAGCCACACTCAAACCTCCAAAACCATACCCATAGTTGCTGCGGCTATTTGCCCATTGGTTTCCCCGGGTCCCACCACCATCTCTTCAGTATTGCTGGATTCATCCACAACTACCAATAAGGAGAACTACGCTTACTTCTTAGTACCCATGAAAATTAGCGTTAATTCTCATCACGTCTCCTTTGAGGCCCTGATGGACACTGAAGCCATGTGAAATTTTATGAATGTTGAATTGGTGCAACAATTAAAGCTAGAAATGGATGCGGGATCCTCAGTGATGGTGGCTTCATATGCTTAACAGCCCTCATATGCTGTTCACTGACAGGTACCTTTTCAATCCACCAGTTCACCTTCTGCGATCGCTTTTCAGCTATGCTGGACTTGGTGTTTCTGGTGATCTTAGGCGTGGGGTGGTGGCGTCGACAACATGTGAAGATTCATTTAGAGTACAATACATTGTTGTTTACTAATGATCATTCAGAGGGAGATTTCCTTTTGATCAACACCCTCAATAAGGTACAAGGAACTAGCTCTATCACTACCCTAGTCACTTCTGCAGGCGTTCCGGCCAATTTCCCCAAAAACTTAATGCACTATCAGAGAATCTTCAATATGGAAAAGGCATATTGCTTGCCTAAACACAGCAGGTACAATTGTGGGTCTCGAATGACTGTGGAGTTGGTGAAAATCAACTGTTTATTGTATCCCCATATAGCGGAGGAAGAAGTTGCACTCAATACCTGGTTGAATGATATGTTGAAAAAAGGTTATCTGTTCAAGGAGACCTCACCCGTCGCCTCCCCCATTGTCTTCACCAAAAAAGTGGATGGTTCTCTCCATCCCTGTGTGGATTACGGCCATTTGAATAAAATAACAGTTACTGATCCCTACCCATTGCCTCTGAAGCAGAAAATCAGTCAGGCAATTGCCAAATCCCGTGTGTTCTCTAAGCTGGATATGGTGAACGCCTTCAACCAAATCTGGGTAATGGAAGGACAGGAATGGTTAACAGCGATCTGGATGAAGCGTGGCATTTTCCTTTTTGTGTAATGCCTTTTGGGCTGAAGAATGCTCCCGCTACATTCCAACGGATGATTGATAATGCACTGGGTGACCTCCAGTTCACTTGTGCTGTTGCATACATTGATGATATTCTGGCTCACTCCCCAACTCCCAAACAACATGCAATTGACTTGGAAGTGGTGGTAGTCGCCTTGCGTAAAGCAGGGTTGTTTCTCAAAACTTCCAAGTGTGAGTTTTATAAGGAGGAGGTTACTTTCCTCGGGAACCTGGTTCTTAAGGATGGTGTCACAATCCCTCCCAACAAGTTAGATGTGATCTGAGAATGGCCAACCCCAACTACCCAGAAACAATTATGGAGTTTCTTAGGAATCATCATTTTCTTAAAAAAGTTCTCCCCCGCACTCTCTCAGCTCGCCGCCACACTCCATCCACTCACAGGGAAAAATGTACCTTTTTGTTGGACAGACAAATGTCAACAGGCGTTCGAGTCAATTAAAGAGGTGTTCATATCCCCTCCCATTTTAAAACATGCCAATCCCACCAAGCCATATATTGTTGCATGCGATGCATCATCAGTAGCTGTTGGAGCAGTGTTGCTCCAGGAGCATAATGGTTTGGAACACCTGGTTGCCTACTTTTCCCAAAAGTTTACCTCTACAGAGCAGTCTTGGGCTATTTATGACAAGGAGTTGGCAGCTGTTGCATGGGCCCTAATTCATTGGAGGTACCTGTTACAGGGTGTCCAACATGAATTAATGGTTTGCATGGATCACCAGGCCTTGTTATACTTTTGTAAACCCCAAAAATTGGCACACCAACAAGCCTGAACCTATCAGGACCTGTGCAGTTTCAACTTTAAATATGAATTTGTAAAAGGTGCACTAAATGTACTTCCCAATTTTCTCAGCTGCATCCCCACCCACAGTTCCGTGGATCCGGAGGAAGTGGATCTTGTTACTGTGATTCCTACCACCCAAATCTTGTCAATTGTTCCCCCTGTCATTTCTTCCACCACTCTGGCTCCTGACGCTCCGTTAATTGCTCAGGTCTTAGCCAGTCAAATGGCCTGCCCTGAGGGTATGGAGTTGGTCAAGCAGTTATCCCACCAGAAGCCTAAACACTCCCTATACTCACTAAATGAGGATCTTATATATTTTAGATCTCGCATTTTGGTTCCCCCTTCTTTCCAAAGTGAGGTATTTAGTGCCCATCATGACCCCCATGGTTGATCACCCTGGTTCTAAGAAATGCATCAATTTGATCAAACAGACCTACAATTGGGCAGGTTTGACAAAAGAAGTTCTGGGCTGGATCACCAATTGTGTTACTTGTGCTAGGGCCAAGTTGGACTGCTCTGGCAAAAATGGCCTCCTGCATACCTTACAGCAGGCGGAGGGTCCATGGACATTGGTGTCCGTGATTTTTATCACTGAGCTCCCCTGTTCTAATGGGTTCACAGCGGTGATGGTAGTGGTGGATCGCTTTACAAAATTTTCCCTCTTTATCCCCTGCACTTCCATTATTACATATGAAGAAACTGCCCACCTTATTGTACGCCATGTGTTTTTGATGTTTGGTCTCCCCAGGAGATCATCAGCGACTGTGGTTCCCAGTTCACCGCGCAGTTTTGGAGTGAACTCCTATCAATCCTGAAAATATCCCCCTGTCACTCCACAGCGTATCATCCTTAATCTGACAGCCAGACTGGGAGGGTCAATCAAGTTCTTGAACAGTACCTGCGTTGCTATGCTACAGCTGCGCAGGATACTTGGGCCAATGATCTCCCCCTCACCCAATTTGCGTACAATAATGGAACCCACGCGTCCATGGGGTTTTCCCCTTACAAAGCAACGTTGGGTTATAATCCTTCATTTTCAGTTAGACCGTGCTTGCAGCCAGAGGTTCAAGCTGCCGCGGACCATGCTGCTCATATTAGATCAACTCAAGGCTTAGTGCGGAAACACCTCACCAAAGCTATATATGACTACAAGTGGTTCAAGGATCAAAAACGTCTTCCAGGTCACGAGTTTATGAAGGGTTCTTACGTTATTCTTGACACCCATCACTTAAAAATCCAAGCTCCTTCCCACAAATTCGCCACCAGACATTCAGGACCCCATTTGGTGGAGGAGGTATTGGGTAATGGGGTGTTCCAACTGAAGCTCCCCACGCATTGGAAGCAGCATCCCATTTTCTGTTTCCCAGATGTCGCCCTTCAAGGGTGCAATTCCCTTGGAACTGGAACCAATTATTGTTGATAATGAAGAGGAGGCTGAGGTAGAAGCTATCCTGGCATCCCAGAAATTCTGACATTCTATACAATATCTTGTGGCCTGGAAAAGGTATTTGGTCTATGAAAACAGTTGGTTCAAGGCGCACAATTGTGCAAATTGCATGGACATGGTTGATGCATTCCATTTATCCCACCCTGAAGCTCCTCATCCCCCCCAAAAAAAAGTTGCGACTATTATGGCACTCAAATTACCCAAGGCGCACAAGAATGTGGCTCTCGTGCAGTTCCCTGGTGATGGGCTCCTTCCTGTGGGAAAAGGAAAGGGTAATGTAAGTTCCTGGGGAACGTCCTCTGGGTGTTGACCGGGACATTTTCCCATTTCTGAGTAAGAAGGCACTGAAGAGGATGTCTGTACCCCTCGTTACTCAGGGCAATCTCGCTCACATAGTATATGAGTGCTGGGTAACAGCTCTCCCACTTTGGATCCCATTTCCAGTACCCACACTAACCTTGGCAGAACTGGTACAAGAAATCAGTGAAATCTGCGCCAAGATCGCCAAAATAAAATTGATCATAACCAATTTGAGTGGCAATCTGCCCAATGCTCAGATTTTAAATGGTCAAAAAGGTATGAAGACTGATCTATCAGCTGGAATGCCTGACAGTTGCAATTTGATACACATGACGATCAAAAAATCTCTCCCCTCTCAAATCTGGCAGGCATCACCCCTGATGGGCAGCTTCCTGCTGACAAATTGGGCGTTGCGCCCAATGTAATGCCATTGACCAAACAAACAGCCGAGTGACTGAGCATGGGCAGGTAGGGCATCCCAAACCCATTCCCAGCCAAATAGGCTCACCCCTATGTGGGGTGGCCTTGGGGGATTCCTGCCACTCGTTGGGCTAAACACCATCGCACCAATTGTCAGAAATGTAGTTGAACTTTGGTTCAGGTGTTTGAGGTCAAACTGACAGTGACTCATCCCACCACCAAATTTTGTGATGATGGTTCCCAAGGAACTAACCCTCTCATTCCTGAATAATTCTCTGGTTAGGTCAAATTTGAGGGACCCAATCCTGGCTTTGCTTTTCCCAAAATTGACTACTATTTAATCAGTCACATCTCACTGAAAATTATTGGTCAATTTTTCTTTCCTAAAATTTCCATTAAATTTTTTCCTAAAAATTAGTTTTTACATGTTTATAAATTAAGCCGCCTTATTCACCAATGTTCTCATACCCCTTGAGGTTAACAGCCATGTGCATCTGGTACTTTACTTTGTGCCTATATGAAATTCTGGCTCACTGGCATATTTAGGTGGATTTCCTTTATGGTTCCATATTCGTCATATCAGCAGCAGTGCCTCAGGCATTCTGGTTTGCTGTTCGGATGCTCTGGCATCTGGGCTGGCAGGCCAGTCTAATTCTTACTTGCTGTTCTCCTGACACCAGAACTGCAAGAGCCCATCTTCTATTAGCTTGGCCTCCAAGACAAAGGCCCATATAAGAGGAGCTGGAGGTCTTCAGAGAAGTCTGATAAGTGTAAGTTATATTTCTCTGCAGAAGGAGCGCGGAGGGTCACCTTCATTGATGAGAAATAGAATGTTGCAGGTTGCCGTGTATCTCCTATGTGCATATTGATTGCCCAGTCACTGAGACGGGTGGCTTCACAATATGAGGAGTTTTCAAAAGCTGAATTGTTATTGTTCATTGCTTATTTTATTCTAATTTCCTGTGAACTCAGGGTGTAACTGGCAGGGAGCACCAGTTTTTTCATACCACAGGGGTTGATACCACGTACCCTTTAATTTTTGAGGCCAGGGGACCCAAAGCTCCTGGGTTTTGGAATATACCTTTTTGCTTTTCTTGATTAAAAATACTTTACTCCAGATACTACGTCTATATTGGTAATACATAAAATATTTTCGTCCTTAAGTTAATAGAGGTAGGCCAATTTTGACTTAAAATGGCAAAGAGGAGAGTAATCTTTATTTGCTTAGAGTTTACAATATAAGGGAGATCAGTGAGGTCTTTTGGTAAATCAAGCAGTCCAAGATAAGATCTATAATTATCACAAATTGGCGATTCTGCGGCAGGCTAGTTATCTTGGTCAAATATGATTCACTTGCCGCATGAATCAGGTTTGATCCCCAATGTTAGGAAGCTCTGAGGGAGCAATAGTCAACCGCATAAGTCAGGGTTGATCCTTACTTCTTGAGCCCTTGAATTTTATCAGAGATTGTCGCCAATAAATGTTTGGGCTATTTTGTTGGATTGGTATTGATTTTCCTTTGACTGACACATCTGAATCTCCAATTTGGTTAGGAATCCTGACAAAGTATAAGGTATGGATCTAGGACTTTGGCGTTATTTAGGTGGCCATAATCTATGTCTAGACGTAGTGTGCCATCAAGTTTTTTGAGAAAAAAAACTATTGAAACGAGATGAGGAGATTTTCTTAATTATCTAACCCTTTGCCATCATGTTGTATATCCAATTTTAAATCTTGATCATCCTTCAGTGTTTATAGAGACAATGGGAAATTAATTTTCATGAGGTCAACTGTCTGTAAGTCTGAGGGAGCATCCCCCTATGCCTCAACCATGAGTAATCTCTGTTCCACACAAAAAGGAGGTGAAGAAGGCGGTCATCCTTCTTGTGTCCCAGGGCAATTTAGACCATGTGGTGGACGTGAGGTTGGTGATGGTGTACACCCTCAAGGTTTCCCCTTTCCGCCCTATCTCACCACCTAAGAATTGGTGCAGCAAATTAGGGAATGTTTGAAGGTGGTGGCAGTAAGAAGCACCGCCAGTGGGAAAGTGGTGGGCATCCCTCTCCTTTGACAATCTTTGGTCCCAATTAGGGCTGTCAATTAAGATAAATTAAGGTCCAACAGTATAGAGTCATCTATGGTACAATTGGGTTCAAAACCCTGACAATGTGCTTCCATTTCACTGGAAAAGATAAGCGCAACACCAGCAGGTTTGGGCGCGTTAAATCCTTTCAGTTCTCAATGGGACCTCCATATATGTCCTGTCCATGGGTGCATTCAGTTGCCTGCCAGACGAAGCATCACCAATCCACCAAAATGAATCACACTGGGAGGGAAAAGTGGTGTTAAAATTTGAGCAAATCAAGCTATCCAGGATGATATCAATCCAGCATCATGAAAGTTTTAAAAATCAATCTGATGGAAGTTAATGGATTTTGCGTAACCCTAAGTTCATGCAAAATTTATTTATTTCTCAAGCCCCAGGACTTAAGACAACCATCACCCACAGGTACAGTTGTCAATAAATTTTTTACTGCTTTGTAAACAAATTTCCATACAGAAGTTTTTTAGTTTAAATTACACTCTCTATATTCCAGCTGCTCCCCAATAGGTGACATGTTCCCCAGTCTACGCAATGACTGGACCATATTGGCCATAATCACAACATTGCTGCCCTCTTTCCTTAAATGGGGATACCATTACAGTGGCCTTCTGGGGTTGTCCCCAATTTTGGATGCTGTATGGCTTAATGATGTGAACTTGCTTTTGGAGATTCTTTCTCCCTGGTGGACAAAGTTTTGTGACCTTTCCATACAATTAACAACATGTGACACTATAGCAGATTTTGGACTCCCTGTGGTCCCAAAAGAAACAATGGCAGTAGAATCCGCAGCTGCCACTGCTGCAATGGCGTGGTTGTTAGTAGGTATGATCACAATGATAGTTAGTTGCCATCCCTCAATTGTTTCCGCACAATCATTTATCAGGTCTTATGGTTGGAATTGCCTCCAGCATTCTGGTTTGCGCTCTAGGTTGTTATCTGCCTTGACTGGCAGGTTAGTCACATTTTTTATTAGCTAGGTCTGTGACACTGTTAACCAGAAAATTAGGTTAAGTTTTGATGGGTATTGAAGAAAGTTATTACCCTTTGTATAAAAACGGTTTTTAAATGGTTTAGAAAATTTATAAGAATAGGGAGATCAGGCACAAAAAATAGATGAATACTCTATTGTTGCTTCCATAGAAATCACTGTTTATGAGTATTGGAGGTGAGGTATTTTGCCAGAATGAGAATTGGAAGAAAAGGCCACCCTTTTCTTTACCATGTCAATGTTTACTGACTGGCGACGCCACCAATCAAACTTATGATTTGTTATAACAACTAAGGAATAGCTAAGTTTTGCCACAGACTTCTTCTTATGAGCTAAAAACTGAAATGATGAAAAATGTAAAGATTGATCATGGTCTCATGTGAATCTTCTAATAAAGGTAACCTGTTGTTACTTTAAGGTTCAAAGTCTACACAATATGCAGTTCTATATATATATAAGTGGATCTGGTGTCCACCAGTGTATTTTATTTGAGGTAGGCTGACCTGAGGATGATACCGCACCAATTAGGGAAGTGAAGAAAATGGGAAAGGAGGATAAAACCTGGAAGACCTCCATGCGCGGCGTATGATAGGCCAGGAACTCCATGGACCGCCTTTGCTATTTGCTATCTCAGTTTGGGGCATTGGCGCGCAAACCAACACAGTCAAAATCGTCCCCTACCCAAAGTCCATTACCAGGATCAAACTTGGGAGGCAGTGGTAGAGGGTCCATACTGGTGTCCACCAGTGTAAATATCTGAAAATTTACTTTCCCTAATGTAATATTTACCATAAACAAGAAATAATCATGGTCAATTTTATTATGTCATTGAGTGTGAAAACACTTATCCATGATTCCATTATACTAAAATTATAAAATCTATTTTTATCCTGTACACAAATTTTGATGGCATTGTGGCCTCCCTTGTATATGAAAAGAGTACTGAATTTGAATCATAAAGTTCAGACATGGGGTGGACCTCAAACATTTTCACATAAGCGGAGTTCTCCCACGCTTGGCTTCAGTTTTCTCTACTAATGGCAATTGATGAGGTTGTACTTCAATTTATTTTAGATCTATATCAATCACTTTTACCTCTTTTAGCTCTTTAGTGACATCCACAGTATGAACCCAACCAGGATAGTATTATTTTTGTGATGGTTGAACTACAAGTAAATCATCTGACAAAGCATATGGTTGAAACTGATCTTCAATCCCAAAAAAGTGAATTAGGAAGGATTGCACCAAAGCAACTCTTTTTGAGTCTGGTCTCATGGTTAGACACCATCAGAGGTGCATCACGTGGAAGGAAAATATGTATGATGACAAAAAACAGGGACCCCATGACCCACAGGCCAGAGGAGTTTGGGATGAGACTACCAAGTTTTGTTGGTCAATTGCCTGTCCCTAAATCCTGAGATCGTGAAAACACGGTATAAACAGGAAATTTATGGTTGGGTTATAATGTTATAATTACTACATGCCAAGAGAAAACTGGGCTGTATGTGCATGTGCCTGAATACACATAAAAGTAGCCACAGATTAAAAGGTGCCGTTGTATCTTTGGGAGTTGTAACATGTGAAATGGCAGAGGGGTTTAGGTTTCCTGACATTATGAAAGTTAGAGTGAGGTTCTTGAAGTTATGTTTAAAATACTGTTGATTGACAATATGAAAAAAGTTTTAACCAGTGGTTCTCCTTTATGCGGAGCTGATAGATGAGACCTTTACATGCCTTAATTTTTAACAATACACTAAATGGAAAAAAAACTAGATTTAATTTAAAAACTAGACATTTTTAATAAGTTTTTTGATATAAAAATATGAAAAATAACCTAACACTCTACCATTGGCAGAGTTCTGAGTTTTAGGGTTGGACAGTTGTGGAGGTGGGATTATACAAAATAAAAAAAATTATACTTTAAACAATCGATATTTTAAAGGATCTGAATGGGGTTTAAACAGCATTTTTATGTTTGAGCTACTGATTTTGATCAACTACAAAATTTATAATAGGTTTTGATACCTGTTTAAAATATTGGGATTCTTTTTGTTGCCGTTTGAACTATTAACTTGATCAATTCCCAATGTTTACCTTTCTTGTATTACTAGGGCTTATTCTATAATAACTTGATATAATATTTCACCTTGGTTTATCCCAGATATCAAATTTTTCATATGAGGGTCCTCAAGTTGAGCCCAATTTTTTAAAGAAATTTTTTATCTGATGTTTAAACTTTTTATAAGCTATGAATTCAATACTTAGCTATCTATTTCTCTGGAGATACTGTTTTGATGATTCTGAAAAAATAAAGTGTTTGTATAAGGAGTTGATTGTGATGTGGATGAAGTCAGACAAGGAAAGGCAGCATCCATCTAACGCTTAACCAAAGTATGTTCCAATTCCCCCAGTTGTATCAATGACAACATTATTAAGCTGGTGCATTTTTAGTCCTAAAGGGGTACAAGGCTATGTCCATCTTGATAACTGAATCTGGTAATTTTACAATTAAATCAATATAAGTGTCTCAAACAGTGGAGGAAATGGCAATCTATAAACTTACCTTAAAAGATTAAAATATAAAAGTAAAAACATTAATTGAGAAAAAGTTCTTATATCTATCTCTAAACTCCTTTTTCATCATCTTTCATCATATATATACTAGTGGAGAAATTCCACTTGAGCCCTATCACTGATGTGCCCTCTTTAATATTCAAAGTTTTAATTATTGGGGAGCATCTATTTGATCATTTTAGAGAGCCAGTCATTGCAGAGGCTCAGCAGCTCATACCTATTTTGTGCTGTGGTGTAAGCTTCTTCTCTCTACACTGGTGGAGTGTTCCTTGAGGTGCTCCTTGGTCAGCTTGGGCTTTTTGAGAATTTTGCACTATAGGTTACTGGTTATTCCAATTGGTACGTCAGTATAGTAGCTTAGATCCAAGTGGTATCGCACTTATGGTCATATACCAATTTCAATCCTCTGTGTTGAGATCTTTTCCAATTGCAGATGGTTCTCTAGTACATGTCAATTGTATGAGTGCACATAGTACAGTATGTAGTTTGATTGGGTTTTTAAATGTTATGGAGGATTTTTTTATTTTTAGGATGAAGATGTGGTGGTATTGGTGTAAGAGTGTAATCATTCAAAAAGGCTTGCCTTGACAGTTGAGGGAGATATGAGTTTTTATTCCGCAATGGATTTCCAATTTTATTTCTTCGCTGAGCTGCAAGCAAGCTATATGACATATCCATCATCTCAAACTTAGTAAAAAGTTTTAATTTTTTAGAGCATCAATTTTGTTTTAAAAGGCTTTTTGTGTTGATGTAGGACTAGTGTGGTTATGTTGGCAGGATTATATGGTCCCTCACTTACTCAGACCACTTTTTTTATCTGGTTGTTTGTTTTGCTGTACTGCATGTGCTCTGAGTTTCCTGAGACGGTCCTTCATGTAGTGTCCCATTTTCTTGCAATAGTGACAGTTCACATGGGTAAAAATCAAATTCTAAAAATTTAATGCACTTCCAGGCTGGGGAATCTGGACGAGCTACATATAGGGCTGATGGGTTGACCTGGTATGCTTAAAGAACATTATATTCTTGGCCTGAATTTTGGGGCTAGAATGTAGTTGCAAATTGACTTAGATAGTCAGCTATCACTGTTATAAGTATATTCCCTTATAGGACAGGGGCCATTAAGCTGTAGAGCTCTTAGTTTAACCTTATGGATGAGGTCATAGATATACTCAAATTGGCCCAGACAAAACTCCAGTCCCTAATAATACATGGTTTTTTTTACAATGTGCAGATTTATGAGGGTTTTATGACATTAGAAGCTAATGGCAAGGAAGCTGGCATGTGATGGTAAATCCTTGTTGGGACTTCAGGGGAGGAGCTCCAACTTGATCCCTATTAATAGGGCCTAAAGCCCCCAGCGAGTTAAGAGGCCATCAAGGCCCAAAGAAAAGCTAAAAACGGAAAGGTAATTGGAAGAAATGGTAAATTTATTAAATGGATCCTTGAGGTATTTATATGACCTTAAGGGATTGGGAAGGGAAGGAATTGGAAAGTTTTGGCATTGATTGCTGACAACAAACAAATATAATCACAAGAGGAATGGGCGCATCCTCAGCATCAGTTGCTGGTGCGCCCAAAAGGGATAATTGATTGGGTGCAAGTGCTGAAAGGGATTTCGCCATGACCTGATTGAGTGGTTGGCATCCTTGGCATTAGTTGCCGGTGCTGAATTTGAATTTAAATAATAATTGAATTATTGGGGCCAGTCCCCAATACTTCAGATTGGGCTTACCCCAAGTTAATGGAAAGCCCAATCCATCATCCACCCATAGGTGGGTTGAGGCCCCTAGTAAGGGCTTCCCCAATTAAGGGAGAATCCTGACAATCCTCTCCATCCCTCCAAAGAGATGCAACGCTATTCATTTTAACTTCCTGGTAGTAAGCTGGATCATTCTTCAAGTAGCAGTTGACCCAATTCAAGCACATTTAATTTCAATAGTAGATATTGTGCCACCTTGTGCAATTCTGGCACACATTCTATGGCAAACTTGAACCATCTGAAGACTTCATATATATTTCTTTCCCAATTGAAGGGAGAAAGTTTGCCAATGCAAAATACTCTGTCTCTAATGTCCTATATAGCTTCAATGCAATTAATCTTCCATCCAGTTCTGGGTATGCTAGGTGGGACTTCATCACCAGATGATCAGGCATAGAAGTGGCGTAAACTTTTCTATGTTACTGCACAGATTAAGTGTGTGCGTTGAATAGATTGTTGATGATAAAAATTGCGTTGACAATAGTATGAAGACTAATCTCCTAGTTGAGCTCTTAACAACCAAATTGAGTATGGCTTCAACGCTAGACAGGTGCTAACACTCTTCCCTCTAATCCTGAAGGTACATCAGGTAATCAAGGGAACCTTTTCCTTCAATTCTTCCTCATATTAATTGAGAACCAATTGGATAAGCAATCCCATTAACTCTAATCCTAGAGCTGGCAAATGAAAAATAGATAAGAGAAACCTTTTCTCTTACATTTTAATCACAAGAGCACACAATACTATTGCAAAACTATCTAAATGCTATTCTAAGTTGAACTTGTTATTACTGCTTTATTATTGAAAATAAGGAATTTATATTGAAATCTGATCCTTAACTCTTCTGTTGGCGCCCCAATAGTAATGGCAGCCATTTTCAATGAATTAGCCCTCTGGAGCCATTAAAACAATGATTTATGAGAAGTGGTAGCATAGCAGGGTGGATCCTGCTCCACTCTGGGTTGGGTTTTGATTGAAACAGTTTCAAAACCAGTACAGGTAAAAAACATGACGTGGTATATTTGTCCCAAGGTTGGCCCACCTTGTTTACTTTATTTAAAACAATAATTTACTTCATCCATTTAGTTGAATTCCACTGATGACTAGAACATGACCCCTTCTGAGTTGAGTATCATAAGAACGTATCCTAAATTAACCACTCAACCCCAGAACATTATCCTTGTTAATCTAGCAACCTGATTAGGTAATGATACTTTTTACCCATTAACACTAAATCACATTGCTTAAAAGGCTAACCTGCAAGATGCTTTTAAAAAAGAGTTAAATCCCAGCAACTAACAATAAACCCTTAATCAATCTTTAATAAGCTATGATTGATTCATACATGATAATTAAATTATCACTCATCAAATTGATAATCAAATTACTTGTAACCGTTTCTGGGATCCTCCTTGACAGAACATCATTAATCCAGTGGGATCAAATCCTGATAAATCAATTAACATTCCATAGGAAGAGTAACCAACAATAGTTACCATATCAGATGATAACTCCCACATCTGTATGGTAATTTACCCCCAGCGGATAAAGAAGATAAAGTTATAATCAATTTAGCTGAATTATGTGAGCATACTGAAATCCCAACAAGTGGTTTAATGGGGTTTCATTGAGAAAAGTAAAATTGTTTCATCCCTAAAACTTTCATCAGAGGTATAGTCATTTCCTTTG
The DNA here is from genome assembly GCA_022478985.1 of Massospora cicadina. Lineage (NCBI taxonomy): Eukaryota > Fungi > Entomophthoromycota > Entomophthoromycetes > Entomophthorales > Entomophthoraceae > Massospora > Massospora cicadina. The sequence continues at coordinate 67,607 of JAKSZP010011981.1, forward strand.
CTGCTTTAGTTTGTAAAAGACTTCACTGAAGGTGCTATATCCCAATGTTTGCTACACAGGTGCTGCATTTCTGTCAACTTGCTCATTGTTCATGTAAACTTTATTTTTGAATTTACTTCTTAGGTTAAAATTATGTATAAGAATAAGGGAGATAACTATTTTTATGGAGATATTTAGCCAGCCAACTCTACTTTATAAGTGGTTCTTACCCCACTCAGTTATACTCTTATAGATTGCTTAAGAAATCATATAAGGATAATGTTCCCCTCAACTCTTCTCTTATAATTAAAGATATCATAAAAATATTTATCTGCTGAAGTCTTGCTCTATTAGAAATAATAGGGGGTTTATAGTGTGGTTGGTGCACAACTTTTCAGCTGATGCACTGAAGTGCCATTACTTGCTCTCCATAAACTTTATCCCTTTGGATAACTTATGGATATAGCAGGTTCCATTGCCTTAGTCAGCCCATAGGATAACCTTTACAGGCTGGCAGCTAACTGATGGTATCAGGAATCAATTAACAAGTTATTGGAGGCCACGTTGCCTAGATTACTCCTACAAACTAACACCAGAACAAATATTAAATTTCATTAATAGATTCAAAAAATACCCCTATTGTTCAGCACCTCTTCTCAAATATCTAAGGTAAGAGTTTGATTACAGTCTATTCAGACAACATATTAATATACCTACTAACATCTTCAGCAATGATCCCCAATTGAGTCATACTCATAATTGATACATACCCACATCCTTTGAGGATTACAACTAATCTTTAATCAGTACCCATCACCAATCAATAGGCTGTTAATTAACAATCTTCATGGAGCTTAATCTATGAGCAGATATAAATGCACCTGATTTTTGGAGCATAAATTAATACCTAATTTAGGCTGAGCTAATTGATATGGGCATATATAAATTCCAACAGTTCAATCATTAGGTAGGTGATTCAGTGGTGATCCCTATTGATCTCTGATTTACCTTCCAGGCAACAGATCTGAATTAGAGCATCATTAATCCAGCTATAAATAAATTTTGGTTTCATGATATAGGTCATGGGTCAAGTTATACAGCATAGTAAAAATGTTTTAACCTTGTTGTGTTCAGCAGTTTCATTATTTGCAATGTCCAGGTAATCTAGTAATCTTGAACATAAGTCATATCAGGCAACTGTTTATAGGTGCACAGTTCTTAGCAAAGCTGGTCAAGCTCATCAACAATTACTCCCATAAGGTAGCTCAGATGGTGGTCCATGAGTCAGATTTGGTCTCCAAGAGGAATAAGAGGGGGATCATAGCCAGAGTAGATCATGCTTTCTATGGTCCAAGTAGGTCAGAAGAGAAGTTGTGGTGGTATTGTAAGGAGAGTGTCTATAACTCTTCTGTTCTCAGCATGGTAGTGCACAAAGCCAACGCCAGGGAACTAGTCACAAGTAGTAAAGTTACTAGAGCCCAGCAGAGATTGCTTGAGCTATAATAACTTAGGTCAGGAATGGCTATAATTATAGAAAATTAGCCAAAATGGAAACATGCGATGCTTGGAGTGGTTAGGTATAGTTGCCCCAGGTTGGAGGGAACCTGAGTGGCCCAATGGTGCATGGGCATATAGATTTATTGTAGTTATAATTAAATGGTTAACATGGCATGAGACCTCCACAAAGAGGTCTGCGCACAGGATGGACCAAGATAGCATAAGTAAAATGGTGTACTAGCAAATATTTTTATTAAGGGGGAAGTTGACCAACAAGAGAGATTGGTCTCAATATGAGAAATTTAAGGAGATTTGGGGAAACAACCAATCAAAGAAAGTGGGTCTAAGCTGAGGAGCACCAATGGGTGCACACTTCCATCAGGCAATAAACTGTACTTGGTAATCAACCAAACTTGGGGTGATAATTGTAGATGTGGCTGATATGAGTTAGAAATTTTGAAAACTGAATAGGTTTAAGACTCTGTTCACCTAAAAACTGAAGTAAACTATTTTTATTTATCACAAAGCTAGTTCATTTTAACGCTCCTGCTCTTATACAGAGCTGAACTTCTCTTGAATCCATAGGACCAACCTAGGCATACTTCACCTTAACCCAGTGTTGATCTATGGTATGCTTGAGGTCAGAAAGCCTGCTAGCAGCACCTTCCTGGCCTCCTGACATGCTGCTTTATCCTTTATGTTGGTCTCAATTATGATCTCATTTTCTAACCATGACAGGTATCAGTAGCCCTTATAGTGATCACCACTTTAAAACTTTGGTGTGTGAGATTAAGATTCTATTACCACTAATATGATAGGATAGCAATACAAGAACTTTTATTCTTTGGAATAGGTAAAATTGGAAGATAGATGTACTAAATAAAATATTAAAATGGTAGAGTTGCACTGGCTGATTTAGTTTTAAGATCTTTTTTAGGATTTTTCTATACCTCACCAGCCTTGCTGCTAACTTTTAAAATACTATTGCTATCTCTACTATGGGCTACCCTTGAATTGGATGTAATATAGTATTGCCCTGGTGCAGTTATACTCTGTAATTGGGCCTAGGCTTTTTAGCCTATTGCCACCATGACCTTATATACTAATCTTGATTTTTTAACTGTGAATTGTTGCACATGTTTTCAACTTGGTTAATTTTATATGAGTATATTAGTTATAGTTATGAGTCATCATAGATACTCCAAATGATATATCAACTGATATTTTCAACTATTCACTGACAGATCTGATCATTGGATTCCCTAGTTTGAAAAGTTAGAATAATAGGGTAGTTAACTTGCCATAGTAGTGGTATAAACCCATTTTATTCTTGCCATCTTGTTATGTATTAGTTTATCATATTGTTTATAAAATTGGGCCACCTTGCCATTGTGGCAGCAGTGCATCTATTAAGGTTGGCTGAGATTCATAGGGGGCTTATCATTTGAGTAGATGCTTTTCTGATAGGATCCACCTTTTACCACTTAATTTAGATAACCCAAGTATTGGGATTTTCTCTGGGTTGGGTGAAAGCCTTGTCCAAGGGAAGGATTACTACCTCTATTTGAGGGGCATAAATCCCAAATGGCTTGATAAGTTCAAGAATAGGGTTTGAATCTATATTATTAGTAAATATACCAAATTTGGGGCTTTATATAAATTACTCCGAATTTAGGAAAACGTTACATCCCCATTCCTTGAGTCATGTGAACTGGGGTATCTATTGACCTGGTCATGAGGGTAGCGAGATCTGAGTAAGGTTCAGAACAATGGGCAATCCAGAAGACCAGGAGAGATCCTACATGGATGGGGCCATGATGATCCTTGAGGCACCATGTCCCCACACACCTTTAAAAATCCCTGCATTTTAGTTTAATAAAGTACTTTCATCAATAATATTTATTCTCTTATTTTTATTTAATTTTAATTTAATCTAATGATCAAAATCACATCCATTGTTGTGCCCAGAGCCACCCCTGTCCTCTTGGCTGACCCTAGCCCCATACAGTCAGCCTACTTATTGGATTCCCCAGCATTAGCACCAGCGAGCACATCTGGGGAAAACCCAATACCAAGGATTGACTATTCTTTATTTAAAAGATTCAGCAGCAGGAACCACCCCATATGATAACCACCCAAATCTTTCTTTTTTTAACTCCATATCATTAATTAAATAATGATAAGAGGGGTGGGAGGAAATTAATTTCATACTAGCCATTACAGGGTTTGAACTGGTGTTGAACAAAACCTGCACTAGAGTGGAGGCAGAAATTGCCCTGCCAGGCTAACCACCCTTCAAGAATCAACTATTGAACACTTTAGATGTTATCCATTATTAGCACTAGCTAAAGTATATGATATATACAAGTTTTAAAACTCTGCAGCACTGAATTATTTCTAATTTAACCTTTTTACTATCCATACACCAACTATAAGACCTATAAACCAATCTTTTACTGGATAGTATAGCATGATCTAGGCTTTCCAAATCTGCCAACTTTTTTAGCTAACTTATCTTATCAATAGTTAAACCAGTGTACCTTTATCTGCACCTTGGGAGTTCACCTAGACCTAACTCTTGGATGTTATTATATGGTTAGTAAATAAAATTGTAAACTAAAACTAGACTCGCTAGCTGAAACCATAGCTTGAAGGACATATGGTTTGATGGGTACTTGGTACCTTTATTAGAAAAAAAGCTTTTTTTCTACCATATTTTGAAATTTATCCTATAACAGATAAGCTATCTATAGGATGTAACTAGAGTCAAGTTGAATTCACGGCAGTTGTAAGCGAGCAATAAACACAAGTTGATATTGTAAAACTAGAGATTATATGGATCCCTAGTATATAGAGTGCGTCCTTTACCCTTCAATTTATTTCTCTTAAACCCCACACCTGGTCTAATCTGCTACTAATTGCCTTTCAGGTTAAAGTAGAAGAGCTATGACTTGATGTTCTAGTTGGAAGGGGTTTGTCCTTACCGGGGTTTAATGTCTTATCATGATCCGCCTAGTTTTGAACCCATAAAAAATTTGACCCGATGGCGTTGCGGGATCAAGTTCCTAATCACCTTCGGTACCATTAAAAATCCAAGTTAGTTGCGCTTCTAGAACTCCCCGGCTTAACGCATCAGAGGGATGGACCTCAGCTTAACGATATTAAATTTATATTTGGTAGTTGAATGAAGAGTTCCAGATCTTTACCTAGACCAATCAATAAAATTCTAAAGAATAGCTTTTATAAATATTGTATAGTTTTGGGCATCTTGTAAAATACAGACCTTTTAAAAAGTTATAACTTTAAAAATCAGCCGATCTAAAATTTTTGTACTTAAAGTGGTCAACGCTTGCTCACCGTGCCCCTACACCCATTTTGAAGTTTTACCCAACTCCGGTATAAAGTACCCTATTGTGCCAAACTCGGTTGGAAACCAAAATTTAAAAGTATTAACTTTGCTATTTTGAATTTGTCTTACAATCGATTAGAGCTACAAAGTTAACCTTTAGACTTTGGCTACCGTTTGGCAGCCATAAGTAAACCATACTCCAGTGGTTCATGCTTAATACGGCCATCAATACTTTTACACGTCCCGTTCACTTACCTTACTAGCCCTTACAACTTAAAAGGGGGACTTTAAGCTTAATGGTCAACCCTTGCGAAGTTTATTGCAAACCTAAGGGATCAGTTGTCGTATTGTTCCAACTTAAAGAGTAATCAACTCTTTTTATTTTAAATGGATTCGGTTCGGTCAAAAATTAGCACCTTCGATCAATTCTAAACGCCAGTTTGAGCTTACCTTACGCGATCCCTTTACAGTAGGGGTTTAAGGTACCCTTTAATGCCCAATAGAATCAGTTAGACTATCCCCAACGGTTGGTTTAGTTTGAAAGGTCCCGGCGTCGTATTAGCCCATACCGCTTGACCTATTCCTTACCTAGGCGTTTAAACCTTACCATGGGGCTACACCCGTTGGTAAGGGATGCCGGTTTTAATTTTTGTTAACCGTATCAATATAACTTTACCCCGTATCCAAAAAAAGATCGACCTGCCATGTTCAAGGGTTAAAACCAAACCCAATTTCCGACGCGTAGGTTAGATGGATAAACTTTTACAAAGTTTCCCAGGCCTTGAATTATCGGTGCCCTTCTCTCTAACGCGTTTCAGATTTAGACGGCTGCCAACCTTTCTTGGAGTTCGGGAGGCGTGGGTAAATTTCAAAGTGAAATGAAGGGGATAGGGGCGCCAACTAAAGGGCAAGAGGGTGGCGTGCAAATGTAGCTTCTCAGATGGTAGGGTTTAGCTTACAGGCTTATTATGCCAAGAATGGTTAGATGGATCAAGTTTAAAGGATTAAAAGCATATCGTCCCCACGAGATAAACACTGTGGCAATCGAAGCCCTCGCGGCCAAATTTTTGGTTACGAGAGATATTTTGCACAATTCAGATGCCTCCGCCCACCAAGGTACGGGAAACGACAAGTTTTATAACGTACCAAACGCCAAAACTTGCCAACGAAATAAAACCCTAAAGCTTAAACCCCAAAAGCCAAATTGGATAGGATGACTTTTATATGGTGTAGTTGTGAGGGCCGACTTTTAAAAAAACCGAGATACATGGTTTAAGGGGGGTGGGGATGAGCAACAACGTTGGGCACCGTTGTCCATCAGACTAAAGGTATCCCCACCAAACCCCCTTTTACTTTAAATTTTATGGTTTGGGAACCAAATAACTTCAGGAATACTTCAAGCGCCGAGAGTTGAATGAGATGCAGAGCTAGAAGTCACCATCCATATGGAAAGGGATATCATCATCCACCCCAGTCGACACGCTGGCCCCGTCCCCCTTTTTAAGATTCGTGGGATAATTGAAATCATCTTTCAGATCCTCGGCTTGCTCGGAACCCTCGACGTGAATATCGTCGGAGTTAAACGATTGGCCTAGGCTGTGCGAGTGGGCCTCATAGTCTTGCAAGTGGCGCCGCTCGGTAAACCCAAGGCTTGAGCCAGAGGGAGAGAACTTCCCAGGTGCCCACCATCGAAGTCTCGCAAGGCCTTGTTGGCGGTGGGCGATAACCCAGGGGATGCTTGGGCTTGGGAGCTAACCCTAAACCCAGGCCTCGATAGCATACTCGCCTTGGTTCGGCGCATCTGGAGCTCGGTTGGCGTGAGAAGCTCGTCAAGGGAAGAAGGAAGAAGGTCGTGCTCATCACTAAAACCAAAGGTGAAGTTGGAGGAGATAAAATCGGCCCCGCGCACCCGATCGGGTACCCGATCGGTGAAGCTTGAAGGGCCGCCCGGCCCGGGTGCAAAGAGGCTGCTAGCGGTTGGAAACTTGTCCTCAGCGGGGTACGGTTGCATCCCCGGCAGCGACATGGAAAACTGGTTGGGGTCAGGGCTGGCAAATATACTGGTCAGCTGAGAGGTTTTGGGCTGGGGCGTGTAGAAGGTAAGGTTATTTCCCGAGGGATGGACGAAAGCCCCGTAGCCGGCTTCCAAATTGGCCCGCGAAAGCGATCTGGAAAGGAAATCCATCTCATCCCCAAACTCAAGCGGCGAGCGCTGTTCAAGGCGGGAGAGATCGGCGGAAAGGTGGTTCGCCTGCGACTTCAACTTGAAGCTTCGGGAGCCCGATTTCTTCTCGTTCCCATGCTGAAGGGCGCACTTGGCGCCAAACTTACAGTTGCCCTTAAGGTAATACTTGCACAGCGCGGCCGAAGGCTGGACCTCCTTCGAGTGCGAAAAGACGCAGTTCTTGCCGGCGGTGCACGCGCCATTTTTGAAAAACTTGCAAGGGACGTGCTGGACTACATTGGTTAGAACCTTTACCGCGATAAAATACCTTTTGAGCTATTGGGGGGACTTTTGGTAGTACTCTCAGTACCAGGTTTGTTCTTTTTAGATTGGCGAGCGGAAATAGTGGGGGGAGTGTTGATTGGGGAGAAGTTTGTTTGAAGAAGCAAATCAGAAGAAGCAATCTCCCTATGGCCCATCTTTGCCGAGGTGGAGTTCATGTGGAGAGACGGAAGTCCAAGGCAAAAACTGAAGGAGTCAAGCTTAAGTGGACTGGTAGTTGGGTTTTATTGACCAAAGTTGAGTACTCAGAATAAGGTTGGGGGATGGACTGATAATTTGCAAGGGTAAGTTGGTTAACTGACATCAAGAGTTTACTTTGGGCTTAGGCTAATCTGCAACGTGGGGAACCTGAGGTGATGGCTCAATTGGTTTGCCCATATACTCCTGCTGATTCCGTTTATGGTTCCCTCTCGCTGCTTATCCTGAACCAATTAACGCCTGAAGTTTGGCTAATCCTTTCTGATCCAATTATCGCTTGAAGGTTGGCTAATCCTCGGTTGGCTGGATCGATCGATGGTTAGACCTAATTGGAGTGCTTAAGCCAGTGCTTAAGCCAATCGGTTTTATTAATACTTATTCTTAACTTTTATTGGCCATTATTAAACTACCCGTTTTACAAATCGTTCGCCATCACAGCCACGCCGAAAATGGGTTAACCAAATTCAGGTCCTTCAAATTAAAGTTCGTTAGGGGTTGGTAACCACCATCCGGTTTCTGATGGTTGACTTATCTCACATCTTCCCGCAGGGTGGGCCGCTAATTAACGCAATCGAGCCGCTCAGGTTAAACCCCAATTATAAAACTTTCCGCTTACCGATACTCTATAACCTTAGCTGATACCTCCATTACTTACCGATACTCTATAACCTTAGCTGGTACCTCCATTAAAATCAAGTTTATAGATGGCTGATATAAATAAATATTCTTAATTTATAAAAGTGGTTAGCCTAGTGGTAAAACTTACTTTTACTACCCAGATATATACGGGTTTAAATGTGTATATAGCTAGACTTTGTATGGTATATTTATCCTAAGGTTGGCCCACCTTAAATACCTTTGATTTATAAGTATTAAGCTAAAACTGTATTTATAAAAAACGCTAAATAAAATTTATCAACTCAATTCTAGATGGAAAAAATGTAATTCTGGCTCAATAATGTTATCTTTTTTGATAGGCTTGATAATCTAACATCTTCCACTTAATACCACCAAAAATTTTATAAGCTAAACCTTAGGTTCATGCTAATAAATTTATATCACGTTTATAACGATGGGATTGAGCTATAGGACCGATACCGATCGTATATTGGTTACAAGGTATAGAGTACAGGTTTACTCAAGTACAGGATACTATTTACTTTGAGTATAAAATTCAATCTTTAGAATTTATCTCTGAAATAAGCTACTACTTATATGATCTATAAAAAGGTTATAAGGAGACCCTAATTTTAAGCATCTATACAATACTTTAAGATAATAAAAGGTCTAGCTACTTTAGCTATATGAGCTTAGCATATGAGGCTCCGTTTCATAACCCATATCATAAAGGTGGTAATGATGGGGATCCTCATTTAAGGTGAGCTCATATTGTAGGTGCAAGAGGAAGATAGTTTGCGATAAACTGATTGTATAGGGTAAGCTATAATATATCTTAAAGTCAATTTTTAGTAATTCTTTAGGATACCTCATCATGGAAATATAAGGTTACAATCTTATGCGTTTCATAGATTATGTCAGGCTTTTACATAGATGCCCAAGTATAGACACAAGCCCTGGGTTCATATAAAAACTTACCAATATCCCTAGCTTAGTAAAAGTTACCCAAGTTAGGTTTAAACTGTATCTATATGGGTACCTGGTACCAAATTACAATCCTGATGAGTTCAATATAGTAAGGTGATGGTGCCCACAGTTAAGGCCTTCCAAACATATTTGGAAATTGGTAAAATTGACCTGTGTGGGAACCCAGCAAGTTTTTAGGCTCGCTGGACTGATAACAGCTAGATTTTTCATAAGAACACCTTTAAACCAAAAATTTTACTTTTATAAATAAAGTTAAAGGTGAGGTTTTTAGAAGTTTTTATTTGGGCATAAGGGAGGAAGCAAAAAGTGAGTCTTATTGATACTAGCGCTCAGTATTTAAACTATATTGAGTATTTAGAGTTGAAGGGATTCAATGTTAACTTTCAGAATAGCTTAGTAACATCCAAATTAATTATATGGAATGTTGTCCTATTGGAGCTCGGGAAATTTGATTTAATTTGGTGAGATACCTGATGAAAAATTATTTTTAAGCAGAATATACCCACATGGTAATAATTTGATATATTTCAACCAATCATCATATGATAAAATAATTGTACCTTGGGGGACCTCCTCCACACCTATAAAAGGGGGTGGTACCCAATTAGGTGTTGGAATGGAACTAGATGTGGCTGGAGGAGAACCATTTGATGAATGCCCTGAAATATGCTTCATAGTTGGAGCAATCCGACTGCTTATCTCAAATTAATAGACCATGTGTTATTTAGAAAAAAGTGTTGCCCTAATTTGCAGGGTTCCACCAAGGATCATCCAGGGCCTTTTTGCCAATATTATCATTATTTTCATTTGAAGTGATATGATTATGAGATCAGACATGTAATTGGCCAATCATTTTTGTTAAATTGGGACTATTCATTCCCAAAACATTCTTTTGCCAAAGTTGAGATGACAATTGTCCAACATCCTGCTTTGATATTAATATCAGAAATTTAAGATTTCCTAATCTCATGAGCTCAATTAGCCAAAATCTCAGTGTTATAATAAAGGACCTTATTGAATCCCTAAGGCTATGACTCTCAGATTGCCAATCAAAGCCCTCTTGGTGACCAAGACCTATAATTATTGAAGTGATTTATATTGATAAACTTGTTAATGCCACCTACATGTTGACCCAATATAAATTACTTTGTACCCAATCAAATCTTTTAACTTCATCAGCAACTCTGAGGACTGAGATGGCATGGTTAGATAACATCTTCAAAGGGACAGATTTTAAAGGCAAGGCAGGGTGTGATGATGCCAAGAGGACTAAGTTGGCAGTCGTGACCTGAAGCACACCCTGGACTAATTATGGGTAAAGGCAATATATGACCATGCTGGTTCTAGGGTGTACAGGATGGTCAGTGTCATGTTTACATGACTTGATTGAGGATACCAACAGCCAAGACAAGGCTGGGCGTCAGGAGGCCCAAAGGGACAAGCTGCAGGACCTTCATGACCTAAAGCACACCTTGGACTAAAGCTGGGTACAGGCTAGATATGCCCAGGTTGGTCCAGGTGAAGTGCATAGTGCCCAGTCCCAAGTTACAGCATTGGCGTTGAAATGATCGAGTTACCTTATTAACCACAATGGTTTGGTTCAGTTATTAGTTAAATAAGGTTTTGAAACCCATTCAAATCTAAAAATCTCCAACTCAGGTTGGCCTCACTTTCAATTGATAACTCAAGTTTAAACCTTTTCTTGCTATAGTATCCTGCCTGATGGAAGCATGTACTTATTGGTGCTCCTGGGCTTAGCACCACTTCCACAATCAACGATTCCCCCAAAATTATTTAGATATGATTATTTGAGACCAACCTTCCTCATTGGTTGTCTTCCTTTAAATAAAATACCACCTTTGTTTACTCTTTTAAAATTTATGGTTACCAGTGCAAACCTGTGTGCAGACCTCCTCAAGGAGGTCTTTAACAGCATTGGCCATCATATTTTAACTATAGTATCTACAAGATCAAGTGCATTGTTAGGCCCCCTTGGTTCCCTCCAAACTGAGGCACCCAAACCCTCCAGCACTAATTTTCGTCTAATTATGAGCTCATGTGGGGCCCACCCAAGTGTTCCTATTTATTCATTTCCAATTACTCTATACCACATTAAGCACCCTTGCACAAGGTTAATTTGGCTCTGGCACCCTTTGTGGTGCCCTTCTTACCATAATACTGATGATGAGTTTACTGGCTTTGTGGCAGTGCACCGTGCATCACCTTGTTGGGAACTGGAGAGTTATAGACAATCTCCTGACAGTCAGGTGCATATTGCATCAGTTATATTTTCTTGGTTAGCTTGAAAATAAATCTTTGAGAAATTATCAACGCTGATAGATTACTCCCATTGATGGATCCCTTGATCCTTTCCAATTTATATGCATAACCTGTTAAACTATACACCTCAAAACCACATGATTGCACATAAACATCCCATGTCAAGAGAATGTCTGTAACTCTCCCATTCCCAGTGAGGTGGTGCAAGGTGCACAGCCACACCGACAGGGAGCTAGTCATTAGTAGGAAGGTGAACAGGGCACGTCAGAGGATGCCAGAACAAAAGGGGCCCAGGGCAAGGGTGTGCAGTGTGGTATATAGTAAGAGATAGCATATAAATAACAAAACTTGGTTGGACCCCAATGAGGAGACCACAAACAAGTGAAAATTGCTGCAGTAGTGCTTGGTGCTTTGGTCTGGAGGGAACCAGGGCGGTCCAGTGGTGCACCAGATATGAGAAATGATTTAGAGATAAATTAACCAACACTGTTAGAGACCTCCTTGAGGAGGTCCATACACAGGTTCATCCAAGAAACCATATTTAAAAAATGTAAACTGATGGGGGATTTATTAATAGGAAGTTGACCAAAAGGAAGGTTGGTCTCAAGGAAACATAATTAAACAATTGAGGTGAATCATCATTTGGTGGAAGTAGTTTAATCCCAAGTGCACCAATAAGCAAACGCTTCCATTGGCCAGGGTACTATATCACAAGATTGACTAACTCAAGTTATTGTTTGTAGGTATGACTGACCCAATTTGAAATTTCAAAATTGAATGGGTTTCAAAACACGTTCACTGAGCATCCAAACCAAACCATCGCCATTAAGAATATAGCCAGTGCATTTTAGTACCCTTGCCATAACACAAGGCTGAGCATCATACACATCCTATAGATCAACTTGGGCATATCTGGCCTGAACCCAGCGCTGGTTCAGGGTATGTGTGAGGTCAAAAGTCCTTCCAACTTAACCTTTTTGAACTCCTGATTTCCAGCTTTATCATTGCAATCCATGCCCTCAATTACGTCATGGGGCCATAACTTTACCTTCTCATTATTTTGAGGCTCCACACCCCTCCAGGGGCTTGCGCCAGGGAAAATTCTTATGGGCTGTGACCAACTTCATTGTGGCAACGGCTTGCTTTGGTTGAGATCCAGCAGCCTCAAGGAAACGCTTGTGGAAAGCTTTGATCAGATCCAGGCATAAGTGCAGTCATGTGCTGGTACCCAGCTGTTCTTTGCTGCGTCAAATCCCTTCCAGGATACAAGGTACTCAAGCTTTCTTCTTACTTGACATGAGGCTGCAATCTCCTCCACTTCCCACTCTGGCACCCCATCCACGAGATAAGCCTCAGGAGTCTCTGGTGGGGCCCTCAAACAATGTAAGCTTACTTTCATGGAAGACATTAAAAATCCTTAACAATGAAGAAAGATCCAACTGATATGAGGAATTGCCCACCTTTCTGACAATGCGGTAAGTCCCAATCCTCTTTGGCCCCAGCTTTTTGCATGGCTGCTTGATATGGATGTTTCTAGCACAAACATAATGAGATCCCCTTCCTTGTACGCAAGACTATATATCTTTTACCGTTCACATTCTCCTTATAAGCTTTCATAGCTGCATCCAAGTTTGTGTTCACCCCTGGTGTACTTTATTTATCATCTTTGCAAAGTCCACCACCGCTTCCACTTGGATCTACAACTTGTCTTTATGTTGAAGGTGAGGTTGGAGCCAAAGTTGGCAAATAATGGGGAACAGCTAATAGATGCACGTTGGGCGTTATTGGCCGAATTGGGCAATAGGGAGATGAAAACCCTATCTTAATGATCTACGGTAGTGTAACACCGCAGGAACTGTTCAAGGCACTGGTTCACTCGTTCGGTATGCCCATCTGATTGGGAGTGTTAGTCAGTTGAATGGAAGGGACGGATATGAAGAGTATTACACAACTCTTCCCAAAAGACAGAAGTAAACTTGGGCCCCCAATCACTAATTATCTCTTGGTGAACCCATGAAGAGCAAACACATATGATATGAAGAGCTTAGTCATCTCTGCAGCGGTTACCATGGTTCTGCAGGGAATAAAATGGGCGAACTTTGAAAAATGATCCACCGCTACCAGATGGCATTGTAGTCATCATATGCAGGTAACTCCACAATAAATTCCACCACTATAGAAGTCCAAGCCCTTTAGCATTTTTAACTGATACCAAAAACTCCACTAGTGGCTGGAGATTTGGTTTCATTTGGTTGCAGACCAGACACTCCTTACTATACCTTTCCACCTGCGCGGCTACCCCTTCCAGTTATAAGTGTGGCAAATTAGCTCCAGAGCCTTTGCCTTCCCAGTATGGCCAACGGTGATTCCGTCATGATGGTCCCAGATGATTTCCAGGCGAAGTGGTTTTGCAGGAACCCATAGGCGCCCCTGAAAAATCACACCATCTTATCTTTCACATGGTAACCCCTGGTAATGTCCTCCTGATTTAACTTGCTCTTGGAAAGGACCATAGTATACTTGATCAAAAAAGGCTGTGAAAGGACTACCTTTTGGTACATACCATATTCTCCTGCACTTTCCAGAGGAGCAAGCGCAGGTCCATAGGCTAAGGGAGGAGGGAAGTAGAGACACAATATTAACCGATGGAATCATCAAGTGGGTATTATGCACCTCTAACTTCTTAGAATTGAGAGCTTGTGCACAGTTGCGGCTCAAAGCGTCCGCCAAACCATTCACCTTGCCCTTAGTAAACTCATAATAAGACACAAATTGGGCTAGGGTCTCATGACAGAGGGTTTGCGTGGGGTCAAGAAATGATGCGTGGAAGTACAACAAGGCACAATGATCTCTATGTACACAGAAGGGTGAGATAAGCCATGCAAATGATGACGCCAATAAGGCAGCATCTCAACCACTGCTAATAACTCTTTGTCATATATGACAGTTTAACTCCAGCAGGGACATCTTTCTGGAAAGTTATTCCACCGAGTGCTCAATTCCATCTTTGCCTACTTATGATAAGGCTGCCACTATGGCGAAGTTGGAGGCATCAGAAGCCACAATAAACTCCTTTGTGGGTTCTACATGGTGAAGGACGGATGTGGACAACAGGGTGCACTTTACCGCTTAGAAGGCATCATGCAAAGTTGGGGACCACTGGAGCACTTTTGCCCCTCTCACCTTATATGGGGCGCCGCCACTTAAGGCAGATTTGGTGTGAATTTCTTAAGGAACATACATGTACCCAAAAACTCCTCAATTCCTTAACTAAATTTGGGGTGGGACACTCACAAATCGCTTTCTCCTTGTATGAGTGATCATGTGGCCTTGGTCATACATGATGTTGCCCAGGAAGGTGACCTGGGACTTAAAACTCACATTTACTAATTTTCAGCGTAAGGTTGTCTGCCCTTAAACTCCCCACCACCTGCCAAAGGTGTATAGCATGGGACTCTTTATCAGTGGAAAACTCCAAAATATCATCCATGTAATCCACTGTGCACACACCCAACAGGTCCCTCAGGGCTCATCTATATGGCGTTAAATATAGCTGGGGCGTTTTAAGCCCAAAGGGCATAATCTAAAACTGAAAAATCTCTTTTGGGTACAGAACGCGGTTAGTCACTCCTGGCCCTTCTTAATCCAGATCTGATTGAATGCATTTAAGAAATACAGTTTAGATAATTTTGTTTTCTTTATATAGCGAGCAATCTGAGAATCCAGCGGAATAAGCTGCAAGTCTGTTACTGTGACGTTGTTGAGATCCCTGAATTCTACGCATGGGTGTAAAGTACCATCAGCTTTCTCCACAAAGAGAAGTGGCGAGCATACCGGAGAGGTAAGCTGAAATATCATGCCTTTAGCTAACTGCTTTTGACCTAACATATAATTCTGCTTCCTTCCATACAGTCAATGGATAAAATGGGAGTAGATATACGCACCAGATCAACGGTGATTTTGAACTCACAATCAAACTCTTAATGAGCTGGTAGTACATTGGTTGATGCCATGTCAAACAAAGGTTCCAGCCCCTCCAGACAGGAAGGTAAGGGTACTTCCAAATAGACTTCAGCAATGAAGCAAGACCGAGTTTGTGGACCTGGGGCCAATAGGCAACTCGCCTTGAGAATTAGCCTCAGACAAGGGGACAACTAATTGATGCCCATACTTTAAAGTTAGGGACAAGGTTTGTATGACAAGTTTGTTCTGACGTTAAACTTTCGCCACCACTCTAATCCCAAAAATAATGGGGTACAAGAGGTTTTTGATTGCCTGGAAGTAGTCTTCCAAATGATAAACTGCCAACTTGATAATCCACTAACCCTAGAACCATCAGCGTGGGAATACATTGGGAAGACCCTATTCTGACCGTGCCACCTGGCAAATAATTCAACTCATGGTGGTCAGCCAGTTATTAGTTAATAGAATTCTCAGAGGCTCTTATATATTACAAAAATAGTTATGCTGATTTTCCCTAAAGGGGATGAAAGGGTGACAGTTGACAAAAAATATCCAGAATGGCCTTTATTTATAGCAGATAACACCAACACTTCAAAAGAAAATTCTTCATCTGGCATAAGTATGCCTCCAGAGTACGTTTTTGCACAAAAAATGGAGAGGTATAATTGGCCACTCATACCCCTGAAGGCACATAGCCCACCATATCTTCAGCAGTTGCATAATTATTTTTATATTTTAAAAGTAACTCCTTTTACACCACTTGTGTTTTTCAGATCATGGTAGGGGTCAAGCGCAGGGTCTCTGGGTTGATCTGGTATATAAAATGGTTTTTAAACTAGAGCCACAAGAGATGATATCTAGATTATTTTTTATTTAAAAGATTAGCGTTATAAAATACGCGTTTTGGGGCCTGAACAACCTCATACCCATTTTTGTGGCAGGTTTTGCATCGTTACCCAAGGCCATCACCACCAGGCCCTTCATCAATGATCATGCCTGCACCATCCAAACACGGTGTTGAGAAGAATTATACTAAAAATTGTTTTCATGTATTTTGGGGGACAGTAGAGGAATCACAACACCTAGATTGTAAATTGTCCAAGTACCAGGTACAAGCAAGAAGGATGGGCACCTCCCAGTTAGAGGTAGCAAAATTAACGCTTAGAAGCACCAACCATTGGCCAAATAAGAAAATGGTGGTAATCCCCATAGAGGCCATGACAAACGGTTAGAGCACCCAGTTCACACTTAGCAAAGGCACCACATGGATCATTTTTGCACACAAAATAAAATGGTTGATCGACTAATGTCAAGAGAGTGTATGTAACTTTCTCATTCCTATAGAGGTGGTGCAGGATGTACAGACACATTGCTAGGAAATTAGTCATTAGTAAGATGGGAAACAAGATATTATGGATGGTGCCAGAGAAAAAGGGACCCAGGGCAAGGGTGTACAACGCGGTATATACGATTAGATAGCCAATAAACAGCAAGGCTTAGTTGGTTCTCAAAGGGGAGTCCATAGCTAAGTAAAGGTATGTTCTGCGGAGCTTGGGTGCCTCAATCTGTAAAGATCAGGGCGGTCCAGTGGTGCACCAGATACAGTCAATAAATTAGTTAAAAAAGTGACCAACGTTGTTAGAGACCTCCTCATGGAGTTCCACGCACAAGTTTGTCCAAGGAACTGTATTAAAAAGATGTAAAGTTAATGGGAATTTTTATTAGGGTGTCGACCAACAAGATAAGTTGGTATCATGTAACATACTTAAGCAATGAGGGCGAGTTGTTGCAAAGTATAAGTGGTTCTTAGCCCAAGTGCACAATAGGTGCATGCTACCATCAGCCAGGGTTCTGTCTCTCAAAATTGACCAAACTCAAATTATAGATTGTAAATGGACTTGTCCTAAATTAGTATCAAAAATTGAACGGGTATAAAACCCTGTTCCTCCAGCAATTATAATGAACCGTTGGGTTTGAGAATGTAGTTGATGCGTTTAAAGCCCTTAATGTAACACCAGGCCGTTCATCACGCACATTCCCAGGACCAACCTGGGAATATTTTGCCTGTACCCAGCGTTGGCCCAGGTATGTTTAAGGTCAAGGAGACAGCCAACTTAAAATTTTTGGCCTCCTGAAGTCCAGCTTTATCCTTACAGTTGATTCCCTCATTAATTTCATAAAGTCATGACACCTGATTATCATATTTAGTAATAATTATGATATAAATAAATTATAGATGATTATGGTACCCACTTAGGTGAATCAAGTGGGTTTACAGCATAAACTTAATTGCACATAAATTTAATGCAATTACAATTAATGTATAATAGATTTTATGTATGTGATCTTCATAATCAGCAAGATAGTGTTTGCATATAGTTGACCTAATTAAGGAGTACCTAGTACTATCAAGAGGCCTGCCAGCATTCTAATTAGGGGTGCATAAATATTCAAATTCTATATCATCGTTTACCATTTGATTGTATTTCATCAGCTGTATGATAAACCATAATTGGGCTGGTTTTAAAGCGAATATACACCGCTGAGGGGATAATACTATGCTTAAAATCTTCCTGACTATGAGAATAAAAGTGCCTCCAATTGAGCTGTAATTATTGTAATTAAGTTAATTCAAGGGCTGAATTAACCTGAGGAACTTTAATTACAACTGCCATAATCCATAAGAGATTGGCATGGCTTTATGGAACTTATCTATAGATGAGTATGACCAGGAGATGTCCTTGAGATATAAAATACTGGCGCCTGTCCTAATAAAAAATCATCATCTTTCCATCTTATATCTGATTATCTTATATCATCTTCATATGATTATATCTTTGTATAAAGAGGTGTAGAAAATCGTTAAGGAGAGCTTGTCATTCTCACCTGCATCAGGAGAGTTCCCAATTACAGATAGAAAAGTTACCCAGAAGAAACTAAAAGAGTCTATATCTATTGTTTAAGCTTTGTGAGCTTCAGAACGGTTAGGAAGTACCTTAAGTTATTTATAAGAATCGAGGATAAATTAGCCAAAACTCTTTCCACTATTGAAGCAGGAGTATATTAAATAAGAGAGTAAATTTCAAAATCTTACAAGTGGTGCTCGCTAAAAACCACATTACATACTTAATATCAACAACCAATTTAGATACTTGTCAGAAGCTGGAAGAATATTTAAAGATAATGATATGGAAACCAGTGATTGGTAGATTACTGAGTATTTTAACATTGTCCACTAGAACACTGAGAATAGTATGTGTACAGCTTAGATCTTATCACGGCAGGAGGAGGGCATGTGGAGTCACCACCTGGTAAAATCAGAACTTATTAGATTGTAGCTCTCTTTTGCTCCCTGATTTAACTGCACAGATTCTTGACCAATTGTGTTTATCAACTGAAATAAATAAACGTGGCAATAATAGTATGAAGAATATTATTAAAGTTGATTGCCCTAAAAGCCACGTTGTGTAAAGGGTTAAACGCTAAACAAGTGCTTCTTCCTCTTTAAGATATCTTCAAGATGGTAGGAAACTCTTCCTTATTCACTTCATGCAAAGCCAAGCGGAGATATGATAACAACAACCTAAGGATATCCAGTCCTTGCACTCTTATACAAAATTTTGACAAACGGGGTTTTTTACATTGCCACAAAACAGTTGGGCAAGAGGGCCCAAGTGAGGGCCCACAAACATGAGAGTGCTGCTATGGTTAGGTCCTTTGTTCGTTGGCTTTTTGAGCAATTGAGGTATCCCTGGAACACACTGAGGATGATGCTCACACCGAGGAGAACAGTCTGTCCACCAGAGAGAGCATACAGAGAGGCGACTGCTCTGTCAAAGTCCGTGGAATGATCCATTTTTTACTTAAAACCCAGGGTCTTCCTCCAAATCCAAATAAACGATTTTAAAATTTAAAATTTTATTTCTGATTTTTGGGGGTTTTTATTGTATATATGAGAAGACAAATTTGTCCTAAACACCTTTGCCTGGTTGTATTTATGCTAGGAAGTGGGAATAAGGTGGAATTTGTTCCCATGGAGTCTGCAGATAGTGGGGTATCCGTGGGCCTATTTCAAGAATCTCAGCCTCCAACATTCCCATCTAGGCCCATTTTAGACTGTTCATTGAGTACCCCAGGTATTACGGAAACTTTTCCACATGTAATTTCGTTTGTCAGGGATGAATCAGAGCCAGCATTCTTGTGCTTCCATTTTTGGCATAATTTGGCTTGGCAGCACCTGCTTCGCTGGGCTGCCCTTTGTTGTTGTCATTATCATTATTTAGTTCATCAGACTTTGGGTTGGCGGCCTTTGATTGGCCCAGTCGCCATTTACATCAACCCTTGCCACCTCTGCTCTGAGGTTTAGTCAATTTATCAGCATCTGATTCGTCAGAATGCCATTTATGAGGGTTGTTGCCCTCAAACCCTACGCTTTTATTATTTTTATCTACATTACTAAGAGCCCCAATCCCTGCCTTGGGGGGGGTCAGGGCTAGGTGGCTGTCAGGCAGAGCCTTGACCATCACAAAAAGTAAGATATAGAACCAATATATAAACAACTAGTTTTATTATTAAACTGAGATATGTCTTTATTGGGAAATTATTGGGGCGTTTTATAGTATACTTGGCGCACAGCTTTTCAGCAGCCCATTGGGAACTTTATTAATTGTTCCCCAGAGGATTGACTCCTGAGTTTTAGCTTCTGAATACTGGTGGGTATCTTTGCCATTGCATTATTAGGTAGCATAATCCTCGATGTTTGGCAACTAATATATCAGTGTCAAGAACCAAACACCAATTTATTAGGGTCATGTTGCCTGATGACGCCTACTACCATTGAACCATTCTTTAAAAATGCCTTGGTAATTTTGAAAAACTCTTCCCATTTGATCAGAATAATTCCTCATAATGATTTGGTTATCAGTGTTACTCCCTCATTGAATCCCTGCTCAATATTGTCAAAAATGATCCCTGACAAAAATACTAATCAAAATAATTATTACATCCCTTCTATTGATTATATAAAACTAATAATTTATTCAGCAATTGTCATCAAAATATCAGATTGAGAATACCAATCTTCAAAATGATTTTTTCGTCAACGGGATAGATAATGTAATCAACTAAAGTTCCAACATACCCCACCGCTTGACCAGAGTATTCAGGAAAGATATAACCCTTGGGAATTAAAGCCGCCTCAGGCCATGGTCATGTAGGCCATCATATTTCTATTACTTCAGTGGAGTCCAGTTCTTTTCAAACAATGCTCTCATGTCATGCTTAGCTTTGTGACTATTCGTTCTTGATTGCTACCCGCTGCCACCTCTCTTGAGCATAGTTCTTATGACATCATGCCGCACCAGTACCATATTAGGGATCCTTGCTGAGAGATGAACTGGTCCACCTGTACAAACCACAGGACGGGTTCCCTAATGGCACTTCATCATTCAAACCTGTGCTTAAAACCAGGATGGGTTCCAGTGACTTCTCATCAGTCAACCTTTACTAACCCCTGGCATGGACACAGCTAATGAAGATTAGGCTGAGCTCCCAGTCAGGGTGTGTGAGCACACAGTAGAGAACCCTGAATGCCATGGGCACACCAGTTTGACAAACTTTGATGAGCGGAGTTCTAGTGTGAACGTGTTTAAAGAAAAAGTTCATCAATGTACCGAAATCCCTTAAAGTAAACCAAATGGTTGTAATGGGGTCAATTGTGAGTCTTGCAGGGGCAACCTGCAAGTGTAGGGGAGGAAGAAAGGATGACAAGTCTTCAAGGGTTTGCAGTTGAAGGCCTTCAGGCTAAAAGAGATGGGGTCGCATTTCAACTAGGGAAGCTCAAGGTTCACTGTGAGATCATCAGTGGGAGCAGGGTGTAAAGGGGACCCACACAGAGCATCGAGTCCAAGCTCTCCCTGAATGAGGTGCTCCAGGCCCTAGACAAGTGAGATTTTAGCAGGCGGATTGGGTGGGGAGTCCAACTCTGTAAATTAAAGAACTGAGGCGCTTTGGTGCTGCCCCACCCAGAGAGCAGTATCCAGGAAGCCAACGACGGAACAAACAGCCAGCTTTACACCAAATGGGAACATGATAGTGGCAGGCAAAGTGGATGCATCATCTGGAGCAAACTGATTCATAAAATCTATGATGTGCCTCCAGGTGGAGGGGTTGATCAACCAGATAATCCAATTGACGATCATCAGGAGGAAGATCTGGGCAACTGTGCGCTTCTCTGGATTAATAGGCGAAATTTTTATATATTTAAAGGCAGATGGGGCCATTGCAAGCTGAATGGAAGTAGCAAGGTTTATTTTTGCAACTAGGCGAGGAAGTATTAAGAATCTACTGACAACAGTCACTGGCCAGGGCTGTTGCCTTAAGAATTGGGGGCAACATTGGAGAGAGCATCAAGGGATTGGCCCCTTGGAATATATGGATGGGAATTGATTGGCTGGGGGAGAGGTAGGCCAGAGTATTTTCTTCCATGTCAAAACTTGAAAAACATATTTAGATTTTTCCTAATGTTTTGATCCAAGCCAAGTAAACCATTCCAACCCAGGACTGATCATCTGAGTCGGCCTAGCCCTGCATCATGACCTACCCAAATTTGTACTGGAGGGTAAGGAGGATTGCGACAGCTCATTGGCTGATCAGCCTGAAGCGTAAAGCGGAGCCTGAATTGCTTTTTTGTCCTGGGCAGTCCTGATTGACTCCCTCAGCCCAGAATTTGCTGACTGGGTCTTATGGTCATCACTAACATTTTCCCTAAATTTTAATAAAAAATATAAAGGGAGTGGGGAATCCCATGAGCCTACCCGTGACCCATGTCTTGCACAACCTCTCTGAACATCCCCTCTATCAAACCTAACTGGGTAGAGGAGGGGGAAGAGGTGGAAACAGTGCATTCTTGGGGGAAATGTAAGGAGAGTTTCTGTAACTCTCCCATTCCAAGAGAGGTTGTGTGGGATGACAGCCACACCTCCAGGGAACCAGTCATTAGTAATATGGTAAGTGTAGCACTGCAGAGGGTGCCGGAGCCAAAGTAACCCAGGACAAGGGTGTACAATGTGGTATATAGTAGTTGATAGAAAATAAACAACACTTTAGTGGACCCCAAAGTGGAGTCCATAATCAAGCAAAGACCTGTGCTGGGGAGCTTGGGCGCCTCAATATGGAGGGGCCAGGGAGGCCCAGCGGTGCATTAGAACTTGTAGATTTCTTTGTTTAAATAAGATGGCCAACTTTGTTAGAGACTTCCTCAAGGAGGTCCCTGCACAGGTTTGCCCAAGAAACCATATTAAGAAATGTAAACTAAAGAGGAATTTATCATTATGAAGTCAACAAATAAGGAATGTTGGTCTCATGGAAACATACTTAAACAATGGTGGGGAGAGTATTTGATAGGCAGAAGTGGTGAAAGTCTAAGTGCACCAATAGGCACACGCTACCATTGGCCAGGGTCCTGTAACTTGAAATTGACCAAATTCAAGTTATAGATTGTAGCTGAACTCAACTTAGATTGGTAATGCTAAAAATGAAACGGGTTTTAAATTCCTGTTTCTAAAAATTGTAACAAACAGAAGGATTGAGAATGTAGCTGTTGTGTTTTAACGCCCCAGCTTTAATGCCAATCCAAGCATCACGCACATTCCTAGGTCCAACCTGAGCATATCTCGCCTGAACCCAACGTTGGTCCAGGGTATATTTGAGGTCAGGGAGGCATTCCAACTTAAACTTTTTGGCCTCCTGAAGCCACATTTATCCTTACAATTGGTTCCCTCAATCATGTCATGGAGTTATGACATTACCCTCTCGTTCTTTTGTGGCTCCACCCCCTCCAGGAGCTTTCGCCAGGTAAAAGTTCTTGTGGGCTGAGGCCAACTTCATAGAGGTGATAGTTTGCTTAGACTGAGGTCAAGCAGTCTGTGGGAAACGCTCATGGAAAACTTTAATCAGGTCTTGGCCATGGGCGCAGTCACATGCTGTTACCCAACTGTTCTCCGCTGTGTCAAATCCTTTCCAGAATACTAGGTACTTGAGCCTCTTTTTTACTTGGCGCGAGGCTACAATATCCTCCGCTTCCCATTCTAGCGCCCAATCCACGAGATAAGCCTCTGGATTCTTTGGCGGGGGCCCTCAAACAACGTTAGCTACTTTCATAAAGATGGCAAAGATCAGGAATGTGAAGAAAGATCCAACTGGTATGAGGCATGGACCACCTTTCTGACAATGCAGTAAGGCCCAATCCTCTTTGGACCCAGCTTTTTGCATAACTGAATGATAGGAATGTTTATAGCTTCAAGCATCATGAGATCCCCTTCCTTGTACGCATGACCTACATATCTTTTCCCATCACATTCTCCTTATAAGCTTACATAGCTGCATCCAATTTTGCGTTCATCCCCTGATGTACTTTCTTGATCATCTTTGCAAAGTCCACCACCGCTTCCACCTTGGATCCAGAACTAGTCTTTATGTTTAAGACGGGGTTGAAGCCATAGTTGGTGAAAAAGGGGGAACAACCAATAAATGCATGTTGGGCGTTATTAGAGCTGAATTGGGAAATAAAGAGATGGGAAACCTAATATGAATGATCTACAGAAGTGTAACACCACACGAACTGTTCAAGGCACTGGTTCACTCGTTTAGTCTGCTCATCTGATTGGGAGTGATAGGTAGTCAAACGGCCGTGGAGAATTTTAAGAGTCAAAAAAACTATTCTTAAAATACAGAGGTAAAATGGTGCCCAAAATCACTAATTAATCCTTGAGGGACCCCGCCAAGAGCACATACATGAGTAAACAAAGAGCCTAGCCATCTCAGCCTTGATTACCATGGTTCTGCAGGAAATAAAGTGGGTTAACTTTATAATATGGTCCACCACTGCCATGATGGCATCATAGCCATCACATACAGGTAATCCACAGTAAAATCCATTAATAAAGAAGTCCATGGCCCTTAAGCCTTTCTGAACTAGTACCAACGATCTTGCTAATGGCTAATTATTTGGCTTCATTTGGTTGCAGACCAGGAAGTCCTTAAAATTTTGGCCACCTGCGCAGCTAACACCTTCCAGTTGTAAGTTTGGCGAATTAGCTTCAGAGTCTTTGCCTTCCCAGGACGGCCAACGGTGATTCTGTCATGATAGTATCATATGATTTCCAGGCAAGGTCCGGCGGGACCCCATAGGCGCCCCTGAAACCACACCATCTCTCCATCACATGGTAACCCTGGTAATGTCCTACTGATTTAACTCACTCTTGGCAAGGACCATATTTTACTTAGCCAACAAAGGATGTGAAAGAGCTACTTTCAGAACATATATTACTTTTCATTTTCAAGAGGAGCAAGCGTTGTATTGTGGGCCAATGGAGAAGGAAGTTGAGACACAAAATTACCCTGTGGAATCACCAAGTGGGCTTTGTGTACCTCTACATCCTTAGGATTAAGAGCTAGTGCACAGTTGTGGCAAAAGCGTCCGTCAAACGATTCTCCTCGCCCTTTGTAAATTCATAAGAAAATGAAAATTGGGAAAGGTTCTCATGCCAGCGGGTTTTTAGTGGAGTCAAGACATGAGGTGCATGGTAGTACAACTAGGCACGGTGGTCTGTACAAACACAGAATGGTTAGCATGAGCCATGCAAGTGATGATGCCAATAGGTAAGCGCCTAAACCATTGCCAATAACTCTTTGTCATAAACGGCGTAGTTTAACTCAGGCAGGGACATTTTTTGATAAAAATACCCACAGGATGCTCTATTCTATCCTCACCTATTTGTATTTAGGACGCCGCTATGGCACAGTTGGAGGCATCAGTAGACACAATGAAGTACTTTATGGGATCTACATGGTGAAAGATGGACGTGGACAACAAGGTGCACTTTACCAATTGGAAGGCATTCTGCAAAATGGGGACCACTGGAGCACTTTTGCCCCACTTGCCTTATATAATGGCGCCACCGCCTCAGAAAGATTTGGTGTGAATTTCTTGAGAAACGTACATGTCCTCAAAAAAACTCCTCAATTCCTTGACTAAAGTTGGGGTAGGCCACTCAAAGATCGCCTTCTCATTGTCTGGAGTTATCATGTGGCCTTGGTCAAACATGACGTTGCCCAGGAAGGTGACCTGGGATTTGAAGAATTCGCAATTACTGATTTAAGCGTAAGATTGGCGCTCTTTGACCTCTCCACCACCCGCTGAAGGAATACTGCATGGAACTCATTATCAGGGGAAAACACCAAAATAATCCATTTAGGCTACCGCGCATACCCCAGCAGTTTCCCAAAGCTTCATCTATATAGCGTTGAAAGATAGTTGAGGCTTTTTAAGCCTAAAGGGCATAACATAAAACTTGAAAAATCCTTTTCTGGTACAGAATATAGTTAGCCACTCCTGTCCCTTCTTGTTCCAGATCTAATTTAACGTTTAAGCAATCCAGTTTAGAAAAGACTTTCTCCTTCTATACATAGCGAGCAATCTGTAAGTCCACTGGAATGGGATGAAAGTCTGGTACTGTGATATTGTTGAGATTCCCATATTCTACACATGGGAATAAGGTACCATCGGCCTACTCCACAAAGAGTAGTGGGGAGCATGGGGAAGTACGCTGAAATATTGCGCCTTTATCTAACTGCTCCTTAACCTACACATCTAAGGCCGCTTCCTCTTGTACATTCAAGGGGTAAATGGGAGAAGATATATGCACCAGCTTAACGGTGAGTTAAAACTCGTAATAAAACTTTGAATGAGCTGGTAGTACATTGGCTGAAGCTAAACCAAACGAAGATTCCAGCTCCTTCAAACAGGAAGGTAAGGGTATCTCCAGAGAGGGCTTCAGCAGCGGTGCAAGAAAGAGAGTGTGAATATTGGGCCAGTGGTGCAGATCGCCCTAAGAGTTCGCTTCAGACAAGAGGACAACTAATTTTTAACCATTATTCAAAGTTAAGGACAAGGTATTGTATTTTAAGTTGGTCCTGACGTCAAACTTTCGCCACCACTCTAATCCCAAAATAATGAGGTACAAAAGGTTCTTGATTGCTTGGAAGAGGTCAACCAGGTGATATTTTCCCACTTGATAATACATTAACCCTCACAAAACCTTCCGGCATATCAAGTCATTCACTTTTGTGCTTGCTGTCATCACTTTTGCTGAGCATCAAATTGATTAATACGTTGAGGAAATGGAAACTGCTGGCCTCATTATTGAAAAAAAACCACAATTATACCTCCTTATGACACATGCCGCTGATGCCCCAACCCCTAAGTTGTCCGCCATGGTCAACAGCTAAAGTGGGCGCTGGACAAAAGTTTCCCCAAAGCTTCCTCACCTTCTGATATGGCGTCCTAAGCTGTTAACTGAGGTGCCATATTAGAAGTTTTTGATTTATGATAATCCCTTTGTTTGGCCCATTTGTAAATAAAGATGCATGGCGGAACCCCTTTTGGATTGAGCACCACTAGTGCTAACAAAATAATCCACTAACTTTAGAACCTTCAGCGTGGGAATTCCTTGGGAAGCCCTTACATTAACCATACCACCTGGAAAGTAATTCAACTTAAGATAGTCAATTAGGTCTTGGTCAATAAAATTTTCAGAGGCTCCTGTATCCACCAAATAGTTGTGCTGATTTTCTCTAAAGGGGATTAAAGGGTATCAGTCAACAAAAATATCCTGAATGACTTTATTCAAAGCAGACAATGCCAACACCTCACCAGAAAACTCTTCATCAGGCATAAGCATGCCTCCAGGGTATGTTTCCGCATCATAGAATGGAAAGAGATAGTTGGCCACTCTTACTAAATGGGCCACATATCCCACCATATTTTATACAGTTAATTAAACATTTTGATCTTGTAAAAGTAACTCCTTTTCCACCGCCTGTGTTCTGCGGATCATTTAGGGATCAAGCGCGGGTTCTATGTGGTGATCTGGTATACAGAAATGCTTCCAAACTTGAGCCACAAGAGATGACATTTTAATCGTTTTTATTTAAGGAACTAGCGTTATAAAACGTGTTTTGGGCAGTAAATGACCCCATACTCAATTTGAAAGTGAATTGTGCATCTTTATCTAAGGCCATTACCACCAGGCCCTTTATTAATATCCCAACTTCACCTTCTGAACGCGGTGCTAAGAAAAATCATTTTCATGAAATCATTTTCGTTAACTTTGGGGGAAAGTCAGGGAATCATGTCACCCAGATTGTAAAGTGTCCGAATTCACCAGGTACAAGCAAGAAGGGTGGGCACTTCCCAGTTGGTGGTAGCAAGAATAAAGCTGAGACACACCAACTATCAGCCAAACAAGAATATGGTGTGAGCCCCATTGAGGCCATGACAAATGACTGGCGCACCCAAGTTGCACTAGTGAAAGCCCCACACAATTAATTCTAGTGCACGTAACTTAAAGTAATTGGTCAACTAATGTAAGTTTCTGTAACTCTCCCATTTCCAAAGAGGTGGTGTGGGATGCACAGCCACATGCCAGAGAACCAGTTGTTAGTAAGATGGTAAACAGAGTACTGCAGAGGGTGCTGGAGCCTAAGTAACCCATGGCAAGGGTGTACAATGTAGTATATAGTAGTTGATAGAATATAAACAACAACACTTTAGTGGACCCCAAAGGGGGTCCATAACCAAGCGGATATCTGTACTGGGGAGCTTAGGTGCCTCCATCTGTAGGGGACCAGGGTAGTCTAGCAGTGCACCATATCCAGTAGATTTGTTTGTTGAAATAAAATGGCCAAAGTTCTTAGAGATCTCCCCAGAGAGGTCTGCGCACAGGTTGCCCAAGATACATATTAAAAAACGTAACTACTGGGGAATTTATTATTAAGGATTTGACCAACGTGAAAATTGGTCTCATGAAAAAATACTTAAATGATAAGGACAAGTCATTGATTGGCAGAAGTAGTTCTAAGCCTAAGTGCACCAATAGGCGCACGCTACCATTGGCTAGGGTCCTGTAACTCGAAATTGACAAACCCAAGTTATAGATTGCAGCTGGACTTGACCCAAATTGTTAATATAGATTATGTAACGGGTTATAGACCCTGTTCCTCAACCAACTATAACAAATTGTCAGGATTAAGGACGTAGCTAGTGCGTTTTAATGTTCTTGCTGTAACTCCAGGCTAAGCATCACGCACATTCCCATGACCAACCTAAGTATATCTCACTTGAACCCAGCGTTGGTCCAGGGTATTTTTGAGGTCAGGGAGGAATGCCAACTTAACCTTTTTGGCCTCCTGACGACCAGCTTTATCCTTACAGTTGATTCCCTCATTCATGTCATAAAGTCATGACAGGGAAGAGCAGTCACCCAGCACTTGTATAACACATGCGCAATTCTCTCAACTTTGACAGGAGGTCCACTTGGGCCTTAGAACCCCTTTTTGTCCTAATGGGATACTGTTCCCTATCCAGGTGCAGGGTCTGGCCTTCAGGACTTACCTTACCCTTTCCTTTTTCAACCGGAAGGATCCCCCAAACAGGAGCATGGGCCAAGGCATACTTTTTGTGCTTCTTCAGAAGCTTTATGGTGATAATGGCAGTGATCTTCTGGGTGGGAAGGGGGCTGCAGGATGGGACGTGTGGAATTTCTTTACCAGCTCCTTACAGTTTGCACAATCACGTGCACTCACCAAGAAATTCTTATATGAGGGATGGCCTTTCCAGGTGACCAGATACATAAAAGATCAGAGAGACCACCTATAGGCAAGGATATCTTCCACCTCTGCTTCCTTGGAGTACCTGACAGCAATGGGCTCCAGAGAGGTTGGCCTAGCCCCCTTGAAGGGAGTTAAGAGGGATGTATGAAAGCATTGTGCTGCTTTCAGTGTGTGGGCAGTTTCAACAGGTAGGCCCCATTGCCCAGATCCTTATCAAACTCAACGAGACCTGAGCGTTTGGCCACCAACTTCTGGGTTGAAGCTTTCAGGGGAGTTATGTGTGTCCAGCATGACGAGGGAGCCAACTTTAATCTCATAACCAGGAATGCGCTTCCAGTCAGTGAACTTCTTGTAGTCCTCAATGGACTTTTCCAAGAGTTCAAAGACCAGATTGTGAATCTCTAGAGTGAGTTCACGCAGTCCTCTGCTTCTGGAACCGCCGAGGAGAGCTAGGGCCAATTTGGAAGGAGGGTTATACCCCAGGGTAGCCTTGAAGGGGGAGAAATTGGTCAAGGAGTGAATTGAATTGTTATAAGCTAACTGTGCAAGTGGCAGTTCCTTGGCCCAGGTGTCTTGCGAGGCTTTTAACATAACAACGAAGGTATTGTTCCAGTAACCGGTTCACCCTCTCAGTCTGCTCATTAGACTGGGAGTGATAGGCGATGGACCTTCAGGGATTAATGCTGATGAGGGTCAACATCTCTTTTACAACTTGGCAGTGAACTGATGGCCCCTATCGCTCACTATCTTTTTGGGAAGACCAAACATGTTATTTATGTGGTTGACAAACAAACTTGAGGTCTACACCGTGGTGATAGCTGAGATGCATGGAACAAAGAGAGAAAACTTGGTAAATTGGTTGGTGACTACCATAATAGCATCTGAGCCACTGGAGGGTGGAAGTTCCACAATAAAGTCAACTGAAACTGAGGTCCATGGACCCTAAACCTGCTGCAGGGGGTGTAACAACCCCTTCTTACTGGAACGGTCTGACTTTTCATGCACACAGGTGACACAAATGGCAATACAGGTGGGAACATCTTTAGAGAAATTTGGCCAGCTCTAGACTTTCTTGATGAGGTCCACACACTTCTTGGTGCCAGGGTTCCCCTCCTGGGAGGACGTGGTGCTCCTCGATGGTAAAGCCGCGCAGGGAAGGGGGAACCCAAACTTGACCATGCAACCAGATTGTCTCATCCCTCATGGTGTGCAGAGCTTTTTTTGACACCTGGACTCTAAGTCAGTATAAAGCTCACCCCTTCAGGGCAACAAGTTTGGGATGCAATGATGCAGGAAAGGAGTGGGGCATCCGGGGCCAGGTCAACGAAGGCCACCATAGGTAGGGCCAAGGTGGATTTGGGAGGGGAGTACTATAATGGTGAGCTGTGGGAGGTCATCCCCATCATAAGGTGATAGGGAGGGGTTTTGACTTAGCATGTCTGGTAAGACATTCAGAGGACCTTTGATAAATTCATACTTGAAGTGAGACCACAGAGGTCCTGGTAGGTGCAGGTTTGCCAGTGCCCCAGCCTCTGGGGTTTGCAGTAGTAGATCAAGACCTTGTGATCTGTGTGAGCAACTATTTCATGCTGGGCACCCTGCAGGAGGTATCGCCAGTGAGTAAGTGACCACTCCACTGCCGCCAATTCCTTGTCATAGATGGCCACACTTTCTCAGTCAAGGTGAACTTGCAGGAGAAATAGGCTAACGGGTGTTTAGACCTTAGTGTTCTTGTAGAAACATGGCGCCCATTGCCACCAAGAGGCATCACAGGCTACTACAAAAGGATGAGAGGTGTCTGCACGGCGGAAACATGGGATATCAAGACGACCTCCTTAATGGCTTCAAAGTCCTTCTGGAATTTGGGGACCACTTGAAGGGAAAATTATTCCCTGTGAGAGGATGGAGGGGTGCCGCAAGTTGTGCAAGGGCCGGGGAGAACTTCTTCAAAAAGGTATTGCGCCAAGGAAGCTGTAAGGTCTTTGGTAGTTAGATTGAAACATGAATGAAGCCTTGATATTTCAGGGGGAACTGCATAGCCATCCTTCAAGACGAGGTTTCCTAGTTTGGTCACCTTTTCCCTGAAGAATCCACAATTGAAAGTTCCACGAAGATTCCTGCCTCGTGGAGGGCTGCCACCACCACTTCCAGGTCTTTGTTATGATGCTCCAGGGTAGGGGAATGGATTAGGATATCATTGATGTAGGCGACAGCGCATAAGAATCACAAATCCCTCAAAACAACATCAATGAGGCGCTGGAAAGTGGCCGGGGCATTCTTTAGCCCAAAAAAATGCATCATCCTAGACCGTAAGAGGCCTCGTTGGGTGCAAATAGCAGTAAGCCACTCCTGCCCCCTTGCCACCCTCACCTTATTGAAGGCATTTACCATGTCCAGCTTTGAGAAGATGTGGGATTTGGTGATAGCTAGGCGATGGATTGTACCAAGGGCAGGGGGTATGGATCAGGGATTGAGATATTGTTTAGGTGCCCGTAGTTAACACAGGGACGCAGGGAGCCATCAGACTTACTGGCAAAAACTATGGGTGAGGCGATGGGGGAAGATTTCTTGATGAGCCAACTCTTCTCTAACATCTCATCCAGCCAAATCCCCATGTCCTTGTCCTCTTCCTCTGTATAAGGATAGAGAGGGGCAGTTGATTTTGACCAGGTCAACCATCAACTGTAATGTTAGATCATACTCAGAGTGCGGGGAAGCTTGGCCGCCAGAGACATATCAAAAATGGCCTTGTATGGGTGAGAAGGGAAGGAAAGTATGGGGGGAGGTCTGCTGGGGTAGGGTCAGGAGGAGAGATTGAGCTAAGTGAGGGTCCTAGGAAAAAGAGTTTCCATCAGCGGAAACTCTCCGCTTGGCTTAAGATTTATAAATAACAGAGTTACTCTTCAGGTTGATCCAA
Source organism: Massospora cicadina (assembly GCA_022478985.1). NCBI lineage: Eukaryota > Fungi > Entomophthoromycota > Entomophthoromycetes > Entomophthorales > Entomophthoraceae > Massospora > Massospora cicadina. The sequence goes on from JAKSZP010011981.1 coordinate 99,572, forward strand.
ACATATTGGAAACGCCACCAGCCTATTCCCAAAATCACATGATATAGAAGATCCTGCACTTCTGAGAGTGATTGAAAACCCAAAGTCATGTAAAGAAAAGGGTAGGAGGCGTCGAATGCTGTGGGATTTCAGAGGCTCAGATGAGGCACTAAGGATAGATGAAGATTCCTCCATCACCAAGTCCAAGGAACATGCTACAATGAGCTCAATGAAGTTGCCCATTGCACCCGTATCAATGAAGGCTTGTAAGGTGACCTCACCTGTCTCTGAGGGGTAATAAACAGGAAATGAAGTAGTCTTGATTCACTTTATTGGGTAGAGAAAAAGAAAGAGCAGCAGAGGAAGGAGCATGACCTATCATAAGGAGTGGTTTCTTGGGAGGCGCAGGGCTGGGCTGCTCCTGAGGCGAAAGAGTCAACTCTTCCTCGCCCCAGATGGGGAGGCGACGGTTAATGAGTTCACCTTCTTCTCCCTCCTTGGGAGAGAAGCAGAGGTCATACAGAGAAACAGCGGCGCAGGGCAGAACAGTTTTAAATCCTGGGAACCCAGCAGAGTACCCTCATGAGCAGGGGTAGGAATAAGGGCATAGCGAGCAGGTGCTTCCCCAGAGGGGGGATATCTAAGTTGAGCTCCACAGGGGGGCAGAGGGCTGCAAGCCAGGGGGACGCTTCCCTTGTCTGCAGCCATTGGCTGATGGAGGAGGGGCAGCACGAGGCACAGCAAGGGCCGCAACAGCAAGTGCAGGGATATGGAAGGGTCTGGCCAATTGAGTGGGCTACCAAGAAGGCAACCTCTAGGGACCCTGGGAGAGGATCACAGTATGGTTGAGCAGCCGAAGAGGAATCAAAGGCAGCCCAAAAGGCAGAAACAGCAACTTTGGAGGTGATTGGCGCAGCGGAGACCAGCATGGCAAAGGCTTCAACCAGAGAGGGTAGGCATACATCTGACTGTATTAAGGTGAAGAGGCAGAGGAGGCGCGAGGGTCTTGACTCAGGGGCCTGAACAGCTGAGGTGACCAGCGCAAGCAGAGGGGTAGGGTTGCCAGCCTTGGCCACAGAAAAGAGCACCCCTTACCCAGAGGCGGGCATCCACTTCCAGAGTGTCAAGGATGGCCACACTCTGTTGGGCGTCAGAGGGGGACAGGGATTCCCACCGTCAGTGATGAAGCGCACCTGAAGCTCCAACAGGACACCCAGGACTTAGTCAGCCACCTCGTCAGAAGGAATAGGAGGGACTCCCATTCTTATCATATTGACTGAAGGGGTGACGCTAATAGCTGGGCTTGGCAGGATAAATTCCATTCCACCAAAGCCTGTCTGCATGCTCAGATGAAAAAGGCAGCAGACCATCAAGAAAATACCAGATTGCAGAGGGAATGCACATTAAGGGCGAAGGTATAGGCCATCACTTCGCCAATGCCAGAGAGGATGGCGGAGATGGCCAAGATAAGGGGTCAGTTCATTATGCCATGGACCCAGCTAATGGAGCTTAGTCTGGGCTTCAAAGCAGGGTGTATGAGCACCCAGTGGAGAGCTCAGAATGCCATGGGCACAACGGTCTGAACAACTTAAATGAGCGTGGTACTAGTGTGAAAGTGAGGAAAGCAAAAGTTTACCAATGCACCAAAGGCCCCAAAGTAAACCAAATGGTTTTGATGGGGGCAACCGAAAGTCTTGTGGGGGCAGCTTCCAAGGGTGGGGGAGGCAGAAGGGATTACAAGTCCTCAGGGTTTTTGAAGTTTCAGGCCTTTGGGTTTAAAGAGATGGGTTCGTGGATCAACAAAAGGCAGCTTAAGGTTTGCTTCGAGATCAGCAGTGGGAGCAGGGTGTAAAGGGGGCCCACGCAGAGCATTGAGGCTGAGCTCTCCCTAAACATTGTGCTCCAGGCCCCTTGGGTGAGTGAGAACTTTAGCAAGCGGATTGTTTAGGGATCCCAACTCTGCTAATGATGGAACAGAGATGCTCTGGCACTGTCCCACCCAGAGAGAGGCTTCTGGTGAGCCAACGGATAAATGAATAGCCTGGTTCATGCCAAACAGGCTCGCAATAGCAGCAGGCAAAGTGGATGCATCATCTGTAGTTAATTGATTCATAAGATTTATGATGTGCCACCAGGTGACAGGGTCAACTGGCCGGATAATCCAGTCAACAAGCAATGTGGGGAAGATCTGGGCAACGGCTCATTTCCCCAGATTGATAGGCGGAATTTTTTATAACTAAAAAAGGCAGATGGGGGCCGCAATATGAATGAGAGTATCAGTGTTTATTTTTGCAACTAGGAAAGGAAGTAATAAGAATGAACTGACAACAGCCCCTGGTTTGGATGATGCCTTAAGAAGTGGGGACAGTATTGGGGAGGGGCATCAAGAGATTGGCCCCTTGGAATTTGTGGGTGGTAATTGATTGGCTGGGGAGAGAGGTGGGCCAGGGTATATGCTTCCCTAGCAAAGCTCTAAAACTCCTTTAAAATTTCCCCTATTTTTGGTCCAAGCCAAGCCAGCCATGCCAACCCAGGACCTGATCATCTGAGTTGGCCTAGCCCTGCATCCCAACCTACCCAAATTTGTACAGGAGGGTTAGGAGGATTGCTCCAGCTCACTGGATAATCATCCTGAAGCGTAAATCGGAGCCCAAATTGCTTTTTTGTCCTGGGCAGTTTCAACTGGCTCCCTTCAGCCCAAAATTGAAGACCAGGCCTCAAGGTCAACACTAGCATTTTCCCTAAATTTTTACAAGAATTGCCAGGGGATTGGGGAGTCCCAGGGGCCTGCCCGTGACCCCTGGCTTGCACAACCTCTCTGTACACCCACCCCATTAACTCTAACAGGGTAGAGGAGTTTGGAAGAGGTGGGAACAGGACATCCTTGGTGAGGAAGAGCGGTCACCCAGCACTCTCATCTACCTTGTGTGCCAAGTTGCTCAACTGTGACAGGGGGTCCACTTGGGCCTTGGGACCCCTTTTGTACTAAAGAAATACTGTTCCCTATCCAAGTGCAGGGGCTGGTTACCAGGACTTACACCCCAGGATGGGTTCCAATGACTCCTCACCGTTTCTCAGGATAAGCTCAGCCAGCTTTGCTGAGTCTTGTACTAGCGCCTTGGGACATTCATGGTGGACCCAGTTTAAACCTGAGCTGGTCCTCCTTATAACTTATTCATATGGACTATTCCAGCGGATCTAGTTTCAGCACATCCTGATCTTGCCAACAATTGGGACTCACTCCTGTCATTATCTTCCCCTTCCTCCACACTTGGTAGGTAGGAAAATCACCAGAAGCATTTTACAGCAAAAAGTAAAAAGATTTATTTTTTTAATTTAATGATTTTTATGCATCTTTTTACCTTTTTCATCATTTTTTCTTTTTTAGATATTGTAAATTATTTTTTATCTCCTAAGCCCAATACTTTAAGTAATTTGCATGGACTCTATTGACTATTTGACCATCTTCAATCTTATTGATTTTATAGGAATTATTCACCAACTTGAGCGATAATTCCAAATGGGTTCAAACCATAGGACATCCAACTTGTGTTTCCTCTTGAACCCATGGGTATCACAATAGGCTACCCTATCACTCACATGATATTCTTTTAACACAGTCCAATTACGTTCATCTATTTTATTTGCATTTATTTTCCCTTTCAGTATTATACCAAATGCCTGAGATTGTAACTCAATCACAATATTGGCCAGATGAAATAGATATTGTTTGGCGCTCATCCCCAAAGCTGGCTCAATGGCAGAATACAATATTGTTGGCAATGTGTACCTTCACCTATATAAAAGTTTAAATGGCTTTTTACTCTGTCACTGAATGGTAACTGATAATGTAGGCAAATGTGGATGAACTCAGATATGCTACCCAAGCAGAAATTCCCCTACGACCAACTTTTTTAATGTTGAGGCTTGAGTTGCGTTCACTCTTTCCACCATCTCATTCATTTTTGGGCGATAGGGAATGGACAAAACTTCTCTTATTCCCATCAGTTTGTTTATCCTGGAAATCACGTAAGACATAGATTGCTCCCATTTTAACTAAGGATAACTTGAGGGAATCCATGCCAATAGACCACTTGGTCCTATATAAACTTCATTATACTCATTGCATCTACTCTAAATAGGGCTTTTTGTTTTGACCTATCTGGTTAGATGGTCTATTATGACAATTATGTACTTCACACCCACAGTGTTGACACTCAGCAGTCCCATAATATCTATGAACACCATGTTCCATGCAAAAACAGAGTGTACTAGCCTGTACCCTGAGACATTCTTGAGTGGCATGTGTAGTCAGTACTCCATACAGAAGGCTAGACAGTCCATGTCATCGTAGTTGATTGATTCCAAGTAATAATACTGGAGAATGTGATTTACAGTCTTCTTTAAGCCACCATGGCCGATGACCTTATGAGTAGCTCAAATGGTTTCTTCATGTTCTGACGTTTTAATAAATAAAAACCAATTCCCTCATTTTTTTGTATAACTGATCATTATTAAATTCGGTGTTCCCCAAATGCTTTTCTTAGCACGCTCCAAATTTTTTGGGGTTCATTCCTGATATCTCCTTCAATCATCCGCTGAAATAATTCATCAGCTTGATGATATACCACTTGAACAATTGGAAAGCATGAAATTCCATCAGCATTCTGATGCGCTGCTCCTGCTCTGAAGATAAATTTGAAGTCATATGCTTTCATCTTTAAAGCCTAACGTGCTAGTTGCTCTCTGGTTCCTTCAGGTTGTGAAGCCAGTGCTGGAACGAGTGGTCAGTTTTGACTTTATAGTACATTCCATGTATGCAGACTCAAAATTGTTTACAGGCGTGGATTACATCCAGGCACTCTCGCTCTGTTATGGTATATTTTCTTTCAGCTGGCGACAAAGTTCTGCTCATGTATGCTACTGTATGTTCTTCCCTGTTGTCATATAATTGATCTAGAACAGCTCTGATCGCCGTTAATGAGGCATGCTTATATTATAAATCCCAATTGAAAGTTGGGTATTTTAACACTGGTCTACTCATGAGATAGTTTTAGAGCTTATCAATCGACTTTTGGGCCTCATCGTTCCACACAGATCCCTTTTTCATATCCTTTAGTAGGTGGAATAAAGGTTTGGCAATCACAGCAAACTCTTTGATAAATTGGCGATAGTATCCAACCATCTTCCAGAAAGACTTGAATATCCTGAACGCTTTTTGGGATTGACATCCATTTGATACCTTCATCTTCATTGGTTGCAGCTGTAATCCATCAGAGCTTATGAAAAACCCTAAGTATTCAAAATATTTCTTAAAGAATTGTCATTTTCTTGGCTTTATTTTCATATTTGCTGCTATCAACTGCTTAAATACTTCCTTTAGATGCTCCAAGTAATCTGATAAGGTCCTGCTAAAGTTGTTGATATCATCTAAATACCAGCATGCAGGAAAGCTTTAAATTACTGAGTATTGAATCCATAGCTTGCTGGAATAATGGCAGTATGTTACATAAACCTTGAGGCACTCTTGTCAGCTGATACAACCTTACGCAGTAATTATTGCACATTTTTCCTGATCTTCTATTGGAAAATCAATTTGCCAACAGTCCAACTGTCAGGTCCATGGCCAAAAAGCATTTTGCCTCCTCCAGGCGATCAAGCACATCAGCAATTCATGGCAGTAGATAGGAGTCTTTCTAGTAATTTTGTTTATTCAGCGATGATCATCCACTACTTAATTTTATCCATCCTTCTTTTTCACCAGGAGGATCAGACTCGCCCATGAGCTTGATTATGGATTGAGTAGCCCATGTGTTGAGACACAGGGGAGCCATTCCAAATCAGCTCATATAAATCAGGGCCCTGAAGCCTCAGCGAGTTAATAGGCCATCAAGGCCTTAATAAGGCTAAAAAAGGAAAAGAGATTGCAATAGAACGGAATTTTATTATAATAATCCTCAAAGTATTGATAAGACCTCAACGGACACGTCATGATTGAAAAATGACATCATCCTTGAGGCCAACATGAGAGAAAAAGCTGCTTGCAGGGAGGTCAAGAAGGTGAAGTTATCAGGCCTCCCTGACCTCAAACATACCATAGACCAACGCTGAGTGAAGGCAAAATATACCAAGTTGGTCCTATGGATGCCAGTAAAGTTTGGCCCTGTATGAGAGAAGGGGCGTTAAAATGAACTAGCTTTGTAATGGAGGAAATTGTTCGCTTCAGTTTCTAGGAGAACGGGGTCTCAGAACCCATTCAGTTTTCAAACTTTCTAGCTCAGGTCAGCTGCTCTTACAATCAATTACCTTAGTTCAGTCAATTACCAGTTACAGTCTATTGTCCAATGGAAGTGTGCGCCTATTGGCGCGCCTCAGCTTAGACCTACTTAATCCAATTGATTGTTTCTCTGAATTCCTTTAAATTTATCATGTCAAGACCAATCTCCCTGTTGGTCGACTTCTTCCCATATAACAAATTCCTTTGCTAAGTACACCGCTTTATAATTATGTTGTCTTGGATGATACTGTGCATGGACCTCTTTGTGAAGGTCTTGCACTACATAAACCGCTTGATTTTATCTACAATTACATTAACCTCCTGTGCACTGTTGGGCCGCCCAGGTTCCCTCCAACCTAGGAGGCCCATACCTTACCATTTTGTGCAAGCGTTTCTCCTATTTGGTTTATTACTCTAACAATCACCCTCCTTGACTTAGGTTATTATTGCTTAAGCACCCTCTGCTGGGCTCTAATAATTTTAATACTTGTTACTAGTTCCCTAGCGTTGACCATGTGCACCTTGCACTACCACGCTGAGAACAGGAGATTTATAGAAACTCTCCTTACAGGACATGGAATGGGATGATTCAGAATAGGAAAACCTTGGCATTGATTTTCAATAACAATCAAGATAAATATAAATAAATAATACAAGGGGATTGGGACCATTCTTGACATAATTCGCTGGTGTGCCCAAAAGGGTTACTTGATTCGTATGTAAGTGCCAAAAGGGATTTCTTTGTGACCCAATTGAGGTTTGACATCCTCAGCATTAGTCACTGGTGTCAAATTAATAATTAATCAAATTTATTGGGTCCAATTCCTGATACTTTGGATCAGACTAAACCCAAGTTAATGGGGATCCCAATCTGGCATTTGCCTGTAGGCAGGTTGCAACCCCTAGTTGGGGCTTCCTCCTATAAAGTAGGAATCCTGACAGAACCCCCTCCAAGCCTTTGCTAGGGGTCAGAGCCAAGTTGGGGTCATCAGCATAGAGCTGGCATCGGGATTGATACCCAGCATCGTCACTGGGGACAGCATCAGGAGGAGGTCCCAGCATCAGATTTGACACCTGGCATTGGCGCTGTGGCCAGCATCAGCATAGGAGCTGGCATTAGGATTGACACCTAGCATCAGCGCTGGGGTAGGCATTGGGAGGAGGTCCCAGCATTTGCGCTGGGGCTGGCATTGGCATAAGAGCTGGCATCAGTGATCAAACCCTGGGAACCTGGGCTTGGCCGCCCAGGCTAGTTATGGGAGGCCCTTAGTCCCACCTCATCCTGGCTTGCCCTCTTGGGGCAGGAGCCAGGGTAACCTGGGCTTGTCTGCCCATTATTCTAATTTAGACCAGCCAGGAAGACTCCCCAAATGACCCTACTGTTTCCAACCTATCTTGCCCTCTAAAGGTAGGGGCCAGGCCAGGTCATACCTCCTGGGTTATTTAGGCACAGGGTACGCTTCAGGCTAAAGGCCCCCAGCAGCGACCACCCCTCCTTCTTCATAGATTTAATTCTTTCAGGGAACTTGGGGGCACCTGATAGGGAGCACCAATTTGTTAGGACACGGGTGAGCAACTTCAACCTGTCCCATATAAATCAGGGCCTCAAAGCCCCCAGCGAGTTAGTAGGCCATCAAGGCCTTAATAAAGCTAAAAAAGGAAAAGAGATTGTGAGAAAACGGTAATTATCATAATAATCCTCAAATTATTTATAGGATCTCAATGGATCAGGAATGGGAGGATTCAGGTTAAGAAAAGTCTCAGCATTGATTGCCAACAACAAAAGAGATAAATATAAATAGATAATACAAGGGGATTGGGACCATCCTCAGTATAATTTGCTGGTGTGCCCATAAGGGGTACTTGATTGGGGTACAAGCGCCAAAGGGATTTCGCCATGACCCAATTGAGGTTTGACATCCTTGGCATTAGTCACCAGTGTTGAATTAAAAATTAATTATATTAATCAGGGCCAATCCCCAATTTTTGGATTGGGCTCAACTCAAGTTAAAGGGGAGCCCAATCTGGCATCTGCCAGTATGCAGGTCGTGACCTCTTGTTGGGGCTTCCCTAATCAAGGGAGAATTCTGAAACCATGCTCCACTAGTTGGTGATTTTATCTCTGACCTCAGCTTTAGTAGTTCTTGACCTATGGACAGGTCTCACCCTTAATGGTGGGTATTCCCTCATATTGGCTTTGTTAATTATGTTTTCACACATTTGAAGTTGAGATTATTATGAGAAAATTAACTCTTAGTATTTTTCAAATAATCAGAGCACATCCTCTTGATAATTCTGAGTAAAATTTGGCTAGCTGCTCATGTTCCACTAAAACGTTGAAACTTTCATAAGTTTTTGCTGGCAATCCTATTTTAAAGAATGACCCAAAATTTTGTAAGGCACTAAAGCCCCTACCATTGGGATCAGATGAAGGTATGCAATGACTTGATTCTTTCCAATTTTTAATGGCTTCTCTCCTAGATTTTCTAAAAGCACATGTAATTCTCTGGAACCAGGCACAATGATTCCTGGCGCCAACCATGACTCACTACTTAATTTTCTCCGTGAGCTGAAAAATTTCCCATATAGCAGTTCTGGGAGTTCAATCATCAACCCTGTATTAACTATAATTTAAGATCCAAGTGGTATAGTATTCATTGCATTCATCTTTAAAAGGTAATCTGAAATTTTCCATGATTTCCATTGTCATTGCTTTCTGTTTACGTCCAACTAATTTATATTGAATGTGTATAATGCCATCATTATAAATTAGGTTAACAAAATTTCTTTTTGTCATTGGGGTCTTTCCCTTCCGCTGGTACACCAAAGGCAACGTTTGCCCCAATATTGGTAGTGTTCTCTATAAAGTTACATTTCACACCATGATTCCTCAGGAACTCCGTCCTGATAAGTATATAATAATTCAGATTGGCAACCACTTTAGCGGGAGCTGAAACCACCAGCAAATCAAACCAATGTGGTAGTGCACTATAGGATCCACATGAGATGGTGATGTCTGGTCCAGCTGTTCCATGCTCTTTTTTGATGTTTAAATCTGGTGAGATCTTCATGCGTTTCACTATATTGGTGGAAATAATGTTGATCAGCACCCCACTATCAATCATTGCTTTTAGTCTAATCCTAATGACTAGAATATCTGCATAAGTACACTTTAGGTGTTGCAATAAAGTAAGTAATAATGGTTAGTGGTATTATTTTTTTTGAATCAAGAGTGTGAATTATTTGAGTTAATAAATCAGGAAATGACTCCTTGATTGCGCTTATATGTAGGGGAACATTTGCCTCATTAAAATCGTTTTAACTAAGACTTTAGGGCTCTTGGCAGATCTGACTTTCTCCTCTAACTGTCATGCGTATAGTCAAGCAACCTCTTTAACAATTTCAGATTAATTTATTTACTTTGTTTCAAGTAATCATGTTGACATCCATGTTGACCACCTGATGGAGTGGATCAGGCGCGTCATTTTCCACGAATAGATCAGAGATGTCAATGTCATCATTTATTGTATCATGAGGGACAGGTTTATAAGCAGTACTAGAACGTCCCTTTTCTAGACTGCTGGTCCTTTTCCCACCTCTGAACCAGTATCCTTGGTCTGAATGAGATTAATTTGATCTTTCAGCTTTTTATCCTGATACTGGGAAATTATATGGCCAAGAGTCCCACTTTGGAAACAGTGATTTGACGTTTTTTCCAATCGTTTCTGAGCTTCAGGTTTATTTCCAATTACAATCTGACTCGCAGGCTCTTTAGAGGGTTCAAAAAATTTGACAATATTTTGAGCTTTCATTTAAATCAATTCAAAAGTTTAATTGGGAGCTTTAAAAGTGGCTCCAAGAATCTTAAGATGGTCCACCATCTGTGAGGTCGTTGTTTGGGTTACTAGGGCTGCTGCCATAATCCAACGAAATTACAGTAGGGATGAGGCACTGTCTGCATGGCTATGAATGCATCAAAGTCAGTAAGCACTTTTGTCCCAGCCAAGATCTGGGATTCTTGGTAAAAACAATTGGCGAAATTGGCCAGGGTATTATCCTTTTGGAACTGTATGCCCATAAATCCTGTTTGCGATTTGCCATCCAAGTAGGACTTCCAAACTCCAACATAATCACTGCTTTTGCCTCAGCATATGATCAGTTGTCTCCATTAAGGTGTGGTAGCACAAGATTCTGTCAAACAGTGCTAAGACAGTTCATTAAAGTCACCACTTTCTACAATCCACTAACTGAACATTGTCATCTCAACAAGATGGAAAAACGCATGGGCGTTATTCCAAGTGAAAGGAAGATAATTTTGGTGTATTCCAAATCCTCTCAGTTACTCCACTCACAGAATATTTCTTCCCAACGACTTGATTAACCATAGGTTTGGCTTTGGGAGTCATTATCACCACACCAATGAACGAAGTAGGCATATTTTGGGGTAGAGGTGTCTTTTTGATTGGAGTTTCGCAGGTATTTTGTCAGCTTCATTCGCCTCAAGTTGTGCACAATCACATTTATAATTTTTCTAAATCATCAATACGCTTTATCATTTTTTACCATATCCTCATGAAAGCGTCAGAAACGTTCTTGGTCTGCTTCACGTTCAGTTTTTTAGAATAAAATTTCTTTAATGAATTTCACACTTTCCAATCAAAGAGACAACTTTTCATACAGAGCGCTATTCACATTTCTGAATTCTTCAGTTTTTTCTTATACTTTGGTTACATGCTCCTCCAAGGTATTGACGTCAGCTTTAGATGCTGAGCTAAGCACGTTTTGATTGATGGTCTCCATCTCCATCCAGAGCTTGTGAATTTCATTCATATAAGTCATTGTGGACTGAAATTAGCCTTTGACAACTCAACTACCTCCTGTAGTAAGCACCAATTGTTAAAATAAGGGATTCTTATATTGTAGCTCATTTTACTCCCTGACTTAATTGCACGGATCCTTGACCAATTGAGTTTATTAACTGAAATAAATAATGGTGCAATAATAGTATGAAGACTATTATTGAAGTTGATTGACCTAAAAGCCCCGTTTTGTAAAGGGTCCAACAATAAACAGATGCTTCTTCCTCTTGAAGATATCTTTGAACTGGTAGGGAGTTCTATTTTATTCTCTTCACACAGAGCCAAGAGGAGATCTGATAACAACAACAACCTAAGGATATCAATCCTTGCACTCTTATCCCAAGAGTAAGCTATACAACCAATGTATAAACAGCTAACTTATTATCAAACTGATCTCTGTCTTTATTGGGAAATTATATGGGGGTTTTATAGTACAATTGGCGCACAGCTTTTTAGCTGCCACTGGGGATAAATTTATTGTTCTTCATATGGTTTGACCCTTGAATTTTAGCTTTTTGAATACTGGAAGGTATCTTTGCCTTGATTATTCTTAGGTAGCGTAATTCTCAATTTTTGGCAACCAATATACTAGTGTCAAGAACCAAACACCAATTAATTAGGGTCATGTTGCCTGATGACGCCTACTACCATTGAACCATTCTTTAAAAATGCCTTGGTAGTTTTGAAAAGCTCCCCAACTGAATTGATCAGAACATTTCCTCATAGTGACTTGACTATCAGGTGTCACTCCCTCATTGAATCCCTGCTACTTATTGTCAAGGATGATCCCTGACAAAAGTATAAATCAAAGTAATCATCACATCCCTTCTATTGATTATATATAACCAATACTTTAGTCAGCAATGGTCACCAAAATATCATATTTGAAATACCAATCTTCAAATTGATCAATCTGTCAATGGGATGGATAATGTGGTCAATTGAAATTTAAACATCTCTGCTAGTAATTTACCTCGTACAGTACAAAAGAGATGACGGAGACCCTTTTCCATGGCTACAGAATTGGTACATCCCAGATGGACCTATCTTTTTAGCTTTTTTACTACCACAAGGATCAAGACTTCAAGATGGAGATGTACATGCGATATTAAGTGGCAACAATGGCAACTTGAATAGACGCCTTACCAGTACTCAAGCAACCTATAAGTTTTTGGTTATTTTTTGTACAGCCATCCATAAGCATACCCAGAGGATTCTGGCTCATCAGAATCTAGAGCTTACAGAGATTTATTAAGTTCAAGAAAAAGAAAGATCTTCCTGATCTAACATACTTCATAAGTTAGATCCAGTTGTAAGAAAGTCAAAAAGGCCACTGTCACCAATACAGAGCATGTCGCCAATGCTCATAGAAGAATGATTACTTTGGAAGAACAGCTCAATGTTGATGTTCCCAAGATTGCGGCTGAAGTCCTCACTCATAATGGATTGACCAGTGAGTGATTAGAAGATATAAATAAAACGCTGCTAGAAAAGAGAATCATAATTTCTGTCTTCTTGGACTAAAGGTCTGACTGAAGATGTCACCTCTGCTCACAAGAATCATCTGGATATAAAAGAGATGCATGTTCAGTTCAAGGACCATGTCTAAACTGAGCTGGGCATTCTACAAAAGAATAATGAGGATCTTGTTGCACTGCCAGCAGGGCCGAACTAAAAAGAGGATTTTGCCCAAATCCATGACGAATTATTAATGCTATGGTCAACAGTGTCATCTGTGTAAGCCAATAATGTTGAGCTCATCAAGGAGAAGCAAGAGATTAAACCCAGTTATCTGCGGAAAATGACATGTCTGGTCTAAACAAAGATGCTAAGCATATTTTTGGCTTTTAAAGTCACATACAGAAAAGAACATGAGAGCTTAAAAGGGAATTTGATATCCTTAAGGGGAAAAGATGTCATTGTTCTGCCAGTCCCTGAGGGGTAGAGGGTAGTGGAATTTCTAAAAAAGTTGGTATAAAACGACTAGGGGAATTACCCAAGGCCAAAATTCAAGAGTCTGAATATATCAGTTTGGAATAATTCCATGAAGTAGAGTCATCAGGGATTGACACGGATGCTGAAACTGATATTTCAGAAGTTTGTTTCATGCATAAAGTGTTGGTTTTTCTTCTAACTCCAGATAACACTTTTCCCAAATGTGGGCCAATTTTAACAGAGGATTCTTAAAGGCAATTGATCTCTAGACAAAGTGCGACCCTCTGGCCAGATCTGGAAGCTTTGACTTCAAGCCCTTAAACTTCTAAAGTTTCACAAAGATGGGAATGTACATTCATTTCTGAAATTAGTCAAAAAATCCATTTGAGGAGCATCTAATCACATAAAGTCAACAGCTCTTATCAATTACTTGGACTCACATAGTGTTGACATCGTTATGCCCTATTTAGGTGACGAGTGGTCCTATTTGGATGCGAAAAATGCAGTAATAAGGCAGATTTGGAAAGCCCAAAAATCTATCAGCCTAAAAACAGATCTGCTTAACATCATATTCCAGATAAATGAGTCCATCTGAGACTTTGCTGATAGGTTCTACCGTAAGGCTCAAGTCCCACTTGGGTCTAATGCTATAGATAAATTTGACGCAAAAACTGCTATGGAGCATTCTTCTAAACTATGCCGTGACTTGAAGAGTGTTATAAATCTAAGCCTTTATTCAGACCATGGGAGACTTGGAACTCACAGACTATCTTAGAAAGTGCGCAACTAGCTTTAACGCTCCTAATTGGCCCAGAGATCAGTTAAAATTTCAATTTTCAGGTCTGAAAATATCAATTTTTATGATTAAGGAAAGAAAAAGCAGCTTAAAAACCAAAATCTGATCAGCAGCCATGGCCGATTCAAATCATAATTGTGGCTAAAAGTGACATTTTGCTAGCCGATGCTATAGACAGGCAGACAAGAAGTATGGTGTGAATTTGGACATTAAGTTTAATAATGAGGAAAAGGCAGTAAAAGAGCAGGTGGAGTAGAGGCGGATGCTCTACCACCATCAATGCCCTATCACACATTACACCTGACCCAGTCAAGCTTTTTTGGCTGATGAGGTGGCCAAGGATAGCCTTCATCACATCATGGCTGAAATATTTTTAAGTTTATTACCTGAGCTAAAGCAAAAGAGTCAAAGCAGCTAGGAGCCACTAAATAAGCTCAGGCCAAAGTACTAAACCCCTACGCTAAACAAATCTTTATTCAATGGTTAAACAGCCATCTCAAATGTTCCTCTGACTTTCCCTTTTCAAATGATTTACAAAAGGTTATTCTGATGAAGCTTAAGTGAAAATTTTCCAGAAATCTTCTCAAGTCTGAAGTTCCAGTTAGAACTGAACAACTGTCACTATATTCACTTTATAAACGATTTTGAGACCTACTCAGAATGTATATATATGGATATATCGGTGATTAAGGTTTGGGTAGAGCTATCTTTGATAGTGGAGCACCTATTAACATTGTCAGCACCAATCTAGTCAAGAAGCTGAAGATTGCATACGATATTGCCCACTGCCAGGAGTATGCTATGGCAGGAGCGCACACCACTATGTTGCTTGGGGAATACAGCACCCTACCCTTACGTTTTGGATCTATTGTAGTGACTGCGCCAACCATAGTATTGCCTAATATGAGCTACGACATCCTAGTTGGGACCAATTTCTTGAGAAGATTTGGTGTTGTCAAAAACCACAAGGAGGACACCCTCACCATTCTTGGACAAAGTATCCCGTTATTATATAACAAAAGCATGAAGGTTGAAAATAAAAAAAACTATGGGCACTACTAGTGCTAAAAAAAGAAAAATAAGAAACCTAATTTCTTTTTCAACATGGCCTATAAAGATTGTATAGTCCCAAATGAGTATACCAAATCTTGCTCAAAGATTAGACCTCTACTAACGCAGATTTACGAATCAAAAGGAATCCCATTAAACTCAATCAAGTCACTGTGCTGCCTGGAATTTAAGTAGTCATATCTACCAGGCTGACTACCAAAATTCCAGAAGGACTTTATGAGGATAATCCAGCCGTGGTCTAGACCATAATTAGAACCGAATATTACATCTGGTATAGTCATTCCAGGACACAAAGAGATTCACATCTTATGTGCAAACCTATAGAATTGGCCCATTGCTATACAAAGGCATCAAGTTATTGCCTTCTTAAACTTATTTCCAGCTATGAAACTTCAGACTTTTCATGAATTTGGGACCCTAGATGAGATAGGATTTCCTGACGAAGATACAATTGGAATCATAAATTTCATCATATGGCTGATTTAGGAGAAATGACTGACTCAGAAAAGCTCAAATTTAGAATTTATTTTTGAAATACCAATGAAGTATTATTGATGGATGATTCTGACTTAGGTTTTGTTAGGACCTTGAAACACACCATTGATAGTTGCGATCATGACCCCATCCTGTTATGCCCAATCAGACGTTTAAAAAGCAGCAGAAGAAGTTGGTTTAAAGGAAATCAAAGAGCTCCTGGATCGTGGCATGTTGCCCCATTGAAAGGCCCTTGGGCTGCCCCAATTTTAATAGTAAAAAGAAGGATGGTAGAAATTGGGTTGTTTATCAATTATTTAAAGCTGAATAATATCATGAAGAAAGATAATAGCCCCTTCTGCGAAGTGATGATGCCTTGAATTAACTAGGAGGCACAAAGTTCTTTTTTACTATGGACCTAATAAGCAGATATTGGCAGATCAATATGCTCTAATAGGAGCGCAAAAGATGCACGATACTAACTCAAGAGGGCCTATTCCATCCAACAGGGATGCCACAAGGACTATGTTTTGCCCAAGCTACGTTTCAAAGAGAGATGGATGCAATCCTTAGAAAACTAAAGTTGTCCTGAGTGAGGTATACCTGGACGATATAAACGTCTTCAGCTGAACCTTCAGTGATCATCTGATGCATTTTGAGGAGGTCTTCAAGAAATTAGCGGCTGCTATATGAAAATCAAGACCAGGAAGTGCCAATTTTTCAAAGACCAGTTGAAATACCTTGGACTTAATATAAACAAAGAAAGACTATGACCTCAAACATCCAAATTAGATGGGATATTAAAGATTAAACGGCTGAATCCAAGCGCAATATCCAAGTTTTCATGGGCATGATCAATTATTATTGCCTATTTATTGCCTATTTTGCATAAATTAGAGAGCCGTTTTTCATCTACTTAAAGATAAGGTCACATTCAACTGAAATCGGGCCTGTCAAGGGGCATTTGATTGGCTTTGATAAACCCTAGTAACAGCTACAGTTCTGCAATACCTGGACTTTGATAGCGAGTTTATTGCTAAACTGATGCTTCTCTCATAGCATCAGAGCCATGTTGTCCCAGATATGAGAAGATGGTGAGGAACATTCAATCGCCTTTGCTAGTTGGACCTTAAATGTCCAAAAAAGGAACCACATGGTGACAGAAATGGAATGCTTGTTATTCATATACTCGTATAAGCAATTTCATGTTTATCTGCATGGCACTCACTTTAAGGTTGTCACAGACCATTCATCCCTAAGATATCTGAACAACATGAAAGAACCTGAGGGCCAAATAGCACAATGGGCATTGAAGCTTCAAGCACATAACTACACAAACAGGCATTGTGCAGAAATTGAAGCATCAAAATGCCAGCTGTTTATCCCAATTCCCTACCATCGCCACCATCGCTTTGGATGCAGATGAGCTGTTCCAAAAAATAATCAGTGGGAAATTTTAAGACGAGCCTGAGTCTGTTCAAAAAACTACTTTTCAGATCTATGACAGAACAATTTGATCAAGATTTGAAATTAGTACAAAGTTTTTGGAGGAAAGAAGTTCATTTTTTTAAGATCTTCATCATAATGGATCCAATAATGGCTGCTCATAAGGTCATAGGACATGGTGGATTAAAGAAAACAGAGGAGCGTTTTAAGCGATATTACTACTGGGAGTCGATGCACTTTAATATTCAAAAAACATGGGAGTGTTGAGCTGAATGCCAAGGCGAAAAACCGTTACAAAAAGAGAATTTCTTATCAGCTCATTCAGCCAAAATTTTCTTGGCATACTGTGTCAATAGATGTTGTTGGGACACTTCCCACAAGCAAATACAAGGCAAGTATATTATTGTAGCTATCAAACACTTGACAAAGTGGGCCAAAGCTAAGGCTATTCAGGAAGTAGGAGCAATGATGACGTCCAAGTTTATCCTTTAAAGTGTCATTTACAAACATGGTTGTCCACAGGTTATCTTAACCAATAATGGAAGCAATTTTAACACTAATGTTATCTCAAGGCTCAGCCAATTGTTTGGGAGTGAGAGGCATGCTCTCTGCTCTTACTATCCTGAGACTAATGGAACATTGAACATGTAAACGGGATGCTTGTGGACATTTTCCAGAATTTAGCCTCTGATAAACCATCTTAATGGAGCACGTTCCTAAGCTTGGCCGTTTTCATCTGCAACATATTCTACCACTCCACCACCAAGATGACACCTTTCCAGACTCTATATCGAAGGCATTTGGCCCTACCATCACTGCTATATTTGACCCTAGAAGATCCTGTGGAGAAAAAACTACCAATATGTTTATGTCAAGAAGCTTACAGATACACTAATTAAGTTGCAGGCTCAAGCCTTCAATATCAGTTTTACTGTTAAAAAGGTCTGACATGAAAAGTATTCTAAAATTGATACAATTTGGCCTAATTTGAAGTTGGCAATGAGGCATTATTCTGTAATACACATGGGTCAGGCTGATAACAGAATTTAAATTGCATTTGGATAGACCCATTTGTTTTTAAAATAAATCAAGGTTTATTTACACAATCAAAGTTAAACAGCCATATCTATAATCACATCCAAGATTAATTTATTAGATGATTTAACAAAGGGCTAATTAATAAAAAAATATAAAAAAGATAATATATAGATATAATCAAATGAAAAAATAATAGATTATAAAAACTTATGAAAAGAATATAATAGTAAAAAGAAATAAAATATATAAAATCATGGAAAAAATATGTTGGAAAGAAAGAAAAAAATAAAAATATATAAACTTATGGAAAAAATATAATAGTAAAAGAAAAAATATATATATTTATAAAAATAAAGTTTATATTACAAAATAAATGCATTGGTAAAAGTAATTAATTTATGAAGGTTTTATTACTCTGCTTAGATGGGGGAGGTAACTTAGGACCATAATCTTCCTCTGCACATGCCAATTTGACCCAACCCAATTGTTAAGTGATATGAAACAGGGCCATAGCAGCATTGAACCAGACATGCGCATACCAGTAGTTGCTGATTCCCAGTAAACTATTGGGAGTGGGGCACAAAACCATTGGTAGTGATCCAATCAAGCCTGCAATTGGGAGGAAAGCAACCATCCAAGAGAAGACAGTCAATCAAAAAAGTGGTGCAGTAATGAAAACATCTGGGGTTGCCAGCCACACATGATAATCTTGAGCTTTACACCATTTGATGATGGTGGACGTGCAGCAATCAGTCTAAAGGCATCTGCTTGAGTAAAATATGCATGAGGTGGCCGAGTAAAGCCATCCTAGGAAGATAGTTACCAACGATATCTTGTTGTAAGGCTTCAAAAGCTGCACAAATGAATGAGCAGAAACAAAAATCATAGATGTCATGGGTGTTTAGTCCAATCAATGAAGCATAAACAGGCTTATTTACAAGTGTCACGGACCAGAAATTGAGAGCCTCCTCACAAATACTTCAGCATGGACAATATCTTGGGCTGAGCAGAAGCATCTTTGGTCAAAATAAAGCGAACAGGGCCAAAAGGGTTCTTAGATTCAGCCCTTGTTTGGTCAATAAGTTGACCTCAATGCAGAAAATTTGAAAATCCCAGTGTTGCTGAATAGACTCAGGATATCAGAAAATAGTTGATCATGAACATAAATTCTGTCAGGAGGCCCTGTCCTGATAAAGAGATGACAGAGAAAATTGGCATCCCTAGGATCAGAGATGTAACTGATAATGTCCTCTGGAGGATTATTTGAGGAGTGGAGATGAAGTCCTCAACCCAAGGACCTTTGAAAAATCTCTGCAGCTGGAATAGCTTCCTACTCAATAATAGTTTCAGGCTGAGTAAAGGTCACAAATGTCAGCGCAGGGATAATTTGACCCAATTTAGACTCCTGGAGGGAGCCTAGGAACATATGCCTATGCATAGTTTAGTCCAACTAATTGAAATAATGGTGTTGATTAGGATCAAGAGCTTTGACAAAACTGCAATAGTCTGTTGAGGTGCTGTATACAAACATTGAATAGAATTGTCAGAAACTCAGGGTTTATATTCCAGTCAAGTGGGAAGAAATGTTAGATTTTGATGGTTGACTCAAAATAAACCCTTGATAAAATCATCAATGCTGATTGATTACTCCCATTGTGGATCCCTTGTTACTTCCCAATTTATCTGAATTATCTGTTAAATAATATTCACCTCAAAGCCGTCTTGATTGCACTTAAACGTCCTGATTATTATATCTAACAATTACTATGATAAATTATAATATGGCCAATTATGGGACCCACTTGGGTGAATCAAGTGGGTTTACAGCATAAAATTAATTGCACTCTCAACTTTTATGCAGTTACAATTAATGTAGATTTATTTTTATGTATGTTGATCATCATAATTGGCCTGATAGTACTTGCATATGGACTGTCTGAATAGTGAGTACCTAGTACTATCAAGAGGCTTGCTGATGTCCTAATTAGGAGTACATCATTAAATATTCTATTATGGCTTTTCCCCATTTTAATGTATTTAATCAGCTGTATGACAAAGCATAATTGGACTGGATGTAAAGCGAATATACAATACTGAGGTGCATATATTATGCCTAAAAAACTTCCCAATTATGATAGTAGAAGTGCCTCCAATTAGGATGAAATGATTGTAATTAAGTTTCAAGGGCTGAATTAAATTGGGGAACTTTAATTACCACTGCCATAATTCATAAAGGATTGGCATGGCTCTAATGAAAGCATCTAATAGATGAGTATGTCCAGGAGACGTCCTAGAGGTATAAAATACTGGCGTCCGGTTTACTAGTAAACCATCATCTTTCCATCCTAATCTGACCATCTTAAACCATCTTCATTTAATTCTATCTTCATATTAAGAAGTTTAGACAAGCGTTAAGGGGAGATTTACATTGTTACCTGCGTCAGGAGAGTTCTCAATTACAGTGGGAAATTTTACTTAGAAGAGACTAGAAAAGTCTATATTTTTTGTCTAAGCTTTGTGAGATTCAGAACGTTTAGGATTACCGTAAGACATTTAAAAATCGAAAATTAATCAGCCAAACCTCTTCCCAACTATCAAAGCAAAAGTATGTTTAATAAGCTATTATATACTTAAAACTTAACAACATCTGTGGCATTAAAATGCACCACCTATTTAGAAAATCATGCTAAAACGTTGTGTTTGATTGGACAATGGGGCTTTGGGACCCGTTAAATATATAATGTTGCCAAATTAGAGGAAAATTCAGCTTCAATCAATCACTCAAGTGTGGGCTTATTCAAGATGCTATGACGAGTGATGGAAATAGCATTTATGAGTTTGTTTTGGTGTAGCACCTCACCCAATGGATGGTAATTCCACCCATTTTTAATATTGATTTTTAATTAACAATCTTCTTTGTTGGCTGATAAGTTTTAAATATAACCACCATTTTTTTTATTTTATCAAATGGTCCCTTGAGCAGAGCTGTGCACGGACCTCCTCAAAGAGGTCTTGAATAGGATTGGTCACTTTTTATTTATTTGAGCTTTATACTAATTCTTCTTTCCCTCTGTGAAAGCCTGGACCTCCACAGATAGGGGACACAAAGAACCTGAATTCTGATCTTTTTTGGTAAAGAACTACTCCCTGGGGCTTAACCAAGTCCTCACCTTTCTAAGTTATATCACCATTTATATAGTGATATACGCCCTCACTTTGGGTCCTTTTGGTACTGGCCCTCTCTGTGGGACCCTCTTCCCTGTGTTACTAGCAGATTGTTCACTAATGGTGTTGTGGGCATTCCCCACCACCTCTCCAGTAATGAGAGAGTTATAGACACTCTATTGACATTAGTTAGCCAACTATTTTATTAAATGTACATTAGAATTCTCTGCGTAGGACT
Organism: Massospora cicadina; assembly: GCA_022478985.1. NCBI lineage: Eukaryota > Fungi > Entomophthoromycota > Entomophthoromycetes > Entomophthorales > Entomophthoraceae > Massospora > Massospora cicadina. The sequence goes on from JAKSZP010011981.1 coordinate 120,850, forward strand.
CTCTATTAGCATTAACTGTGTCCACTGGCCATTTGCCACGATCAATATGCTGCTTACCGTAGCGTTTTCATTTAATTTACTGTTGGCTGTCTTGACATTATTCTCGCCACAATTAACTGAGTGGTCCCTACCCTTCCTGCTCATACCTGATGGTTTTAGACCCTTCAGGATCCTTCTGTAATTGTTTCAAAACCTACCCCAGAAGTATATCTTTAAAATTCAGCAGGCTCTAGCTTAAATGGCTTTGTAAGACTCTTTCCCAACAACTTTAAAATAGCTCTTGTATGGCCTCTTGCAGCATCTATTTGCAGTATCATTTGTCCCTCAGTGTAGCAGACTGGTATTTACTATGTTCTGAGCACGGAATAATCTATGGAAATCAGTGTATGGTTCAGAACGTCCTGGAGGCAAGTCACCCTGATATTCCATCCATCCAAGCCTTCTAGTAGTTCTTTACTCTTAGCCAAATTAAGCACACTTGAGGCAGTTTTAAAATTATTTTTGCATTGGGCCCACCTTTGCCTTTGTCTAATATAGTTAAAACGTCATTTTTCATTCCACTTTGGATCCTCCCACAAGGAACACTATAATATTGTAGGCTCCCCCTACAAACTTTGATTTTCTGAATAAAGCTCTTTAGGGTGATTTCCCCACCCCAAATGGATTGGGACAGGTAATTTGGCCATCACTGTTTTACTCACACTGATCCCTATAAATAATGGCCTCAAAAACTTGAGCATCTTTTAGAAGTGGAGGCTTCTTTTACTTCCATACTTTTTTTAGCACTAGTGGTGCCCAACCCAAAAGGGGGAGCCGCCACGCATCTTTATTTGCAAATGGGCCAAACAAAGGGATTATCATAAACTAAAAAATTCCTAATATAGCCCCTAGGTTATCAGCCTAGCAAGCCATATCAGATAATGAGGAAGTTTTGGGGAAACTATTGTCTGGCGCCCGCTTTAGCTGGTGGACCATGGCGGACAACATTGGGGAGGGGCATCAGTGACATGAGGCATAAGGAGGTATAGTTGTGGGTTTTCTTCATTAATGAGGCCAGCAGTGTCCATCGCCTCAACGTATTGAGCAAGTTGATGCTCAGCAAAAGTGATGAGAGCCAGCACACAAGTAAATGATTTGATGCGCCGTTGAGTTTAATGATAGTTGGGGTCAAAAAGAGAGGATTTTGCTGCATCAATGCAAGCGCGGCTCGCACCAAAAGTGAGCTCCTCAATTTCATATTTAGCATCCCATCGAAATCAGAAGGAAAAATTTGGGATAGGAATACCCTCAACTAGGGTTCCATCACCCCATGGAGATGCTGGCGGAGGAGGGTTACTTCCATACCTTTGGTTTTGGGGATCTCAAAGGTTGGTGGGGTTCTAGCTCTGAGGTTTTATTAAAGACTCAGTTTATTTGGCTGCATTGATTTCATCTGCAAAGACCCCTACAAATACTGGCCCCATGCATCCAGCGCTCCATTTGAAATGGAGGTTTTGTTTTCTTCCAAAACTTCAGATTGGGGTGAATGTGAGGGTCAGTAGGGGTCTAGACCTGAGTTACTGATAAATGACATAATTAATTTAGCTGAAGTGTTTTCACATGAGAAGACTTCTATAAATATGGCTCCCAGAGATGCTTGTTTTGCTTATAAAGGATCAGCGGCTCTCATTGCTAATACCTCAGTTTCAGTGAAACTTGTCATCCACATTAGTCTAGCCTCAAGTTGAAATTAATAATTCCCATGAAGTTATCGCTCCTATGGATCTCCCTTCCATGGAGCTTGGCAAACCCTCATTGGAAGGTGGTATTGCCATGTTGGTAATGTATAGCAATGTTTAATCCTCTATAATTTTGGTTATTTTGTCTTTGACGCCAAAAAACGTCATTTTTAATGAAAATTGTTTAATAAAATATGGGTCAGAAGGAAGCTCTCATGGGCCCAATATATCAACAATTTAAGTGAATCACATTACTACCAAAAATCCGCCTTTTCCCCAAGCTGATTTAGAGAACTAGGGAGTGTGAACACGAGTTATTGCTCCAAAATTTTGGTAAGTATGTTGCTGCTGAAGATACTGTGAGGTATAAATCCTCGATGGTAAGGGTTGAAAACTACCCTTACCATTCAATGATGAGAAACCCCATCTGGGGGTGCAATAAAGTCTTATGAGGAACCATCTGATGAGCTTTTGGCACATTTTGTTATCAATAAATATTATTTTGGTTATTTTATGCTTTCTTCTATTCTTTCCTCCCCTTCAAAGAAATTCAGCACACCTATTTTGGTAAATACTGGAGCTTCTGAGAACTTTATTGACTTTTAACTAACTAACTACCTTGAGGTAATCTATTTACATGGTGGTATGGTTAGGGCGGGTGCCTCCAAGGGTATTGTCACACTGAAGGTTCAGGGGTTGGTTGATTATAAAGTGGACAACTATTATGTTTCTGATAGCTTTTTAGCCTTCAAGAAATCTCTTCTGTACCCAATTATCTTGGGGTGGAGTGGTGGTGAAAGTTTGATATCAAAGACAATTTTAAAGATAACATCTTAAAGTTATCTCTTAAGGGTGGACAGGAGTTAGTGATCCCATGCCAGAAATAGACACTAAAGTCAATTTTAACCGAAGGCAAATGTACACAAACTCACACTTGCACCTCTGCTGAGCCCAACCTGAAGTGCCCTTACCTTCTTTCTTGAAAGGATTGGAATCCTCTTTTGATGCAGCTTCTGCCAATGTCCTGTCAGATCACTATGAGTTCAATTGCGATTTCAATCTCACAATGGAACTGGTGCGCATTCCCTTCCCATCTACCCTTTGACTAATCAGAAAAGGCAGCTTTGGATGTGTGGGCAATGGAGCAGCTAACTAAGAAGGTCATGTTCCATCATACCACTCCGGTATGCTCATCAAATCTCTTTGTGGAGAAAGTAAATGGGACTCTATGCCCTTGCATGGCTTATGAAAACTGAATAATGTTACCATCCTTGATCTGCATCCAGTCCTGATGGATGCACACATTTTTCACTATGTGGAAAAGGCCACAGTCATCCAAATTAGATTGCTTGGATGCACTTAACCAGATTCACATCAGAAAGGGGCAGTAATGACTCACTGAATTTCATATCAGGAAGGTGATACCAATTCTGGGTCATGCCTTTTGGGCTTAAGAATGCGCTGGCAATTTTCCAACGTCAGGTTGATGTAGCCTTGGGGGAGTTGTTAGGTGTATGCGTGGTAGACTACATGGATGACATTCTGATATTTTCCCCTGATCAAGCACCCTATGCAATCCACCTGTGGCAAGTGGTGAACATTTGAGGGCGGCAAACCTGACCCTGAAAATAAGTAAGCGAGAGATTTTCAAGTCCCAGTTCAACTTCCTGGGCAACATCGTGTTCAAAAAAAGCCCCATAATTACTCTAGAAAAGGAGAAGGAAATTCATGAATGGCCCCAACGCTTTGATAAGGAGTTAAGGAGCTTTTTGGGGGTTTCAGTTTATTAATAAAGTTTATGCCAAGTCTTTCTTAGGTAGCAGCGCCTTTATACAAGGCAAGTGGTACAAAAGTTCTTTATTGGTCCTCTGCACTATAGGATGCCTTCCAAGCAGTAAATTCCATCCTGCTTTCCACGGCAGTTCTCCACTACCTGGACCCTGAGAGGGAGTTTATAGTGGCTACAGATGCTTCCAACTTTTCCATAGTTGATGTGCTCTTAAAAGAGGGTGACGACGAAGTTGAGCATCTTGTGGGATATTTTTCTTGAAAATGTTCTTACCTGAGTTGAACAACGCTGTTTGTTGGGCTTTAATTTATAAACTTAATGGTGCTATGCCCAAGAAACATAACAGTCAATAATTAAGGGCCGACTAAGTCACACACAACAAGTATTTTTTATTTTAAAAAGGTGTCAAGTCACTGCTTATGTCCTGTAAGCTAAAATATCCGTCCTATGGTAAGTATGACAAAATAATTTATTAGAATTGAGTACCAAAGTGAAATATAGAATTAATGACGTAACTATTATAGTATAAATTAGGGGCTGTTATATGTCACAATCAATAGTATAAACCTCATAAGATAAAATGATTAATAATAATGGGGGGTAACATCCAGAAGGGAGGCTCTTGTTCAGGCAATGCATTCTGGATGTTATAATGCCTTTATATCATATTTTGATAGGGCAAAAATGGTGAGTTGAATATCCAAGTCAGATGAGACTGGGGGTCACTTGGGTTGATTGTCTGGAAGATCCTTAATTCTTACCCTTTTTGGGTTTTTTTTAAATTTCTGCTTTGAGTGCCACTTCTAGTAGTGGTCGCCTGACCTACTGATGATCCATCATTAGATTAGGTAAGAATTCATCTCGGATTATCTTAGCCTTGGTTTGATCCTTCAAAATTTTCCTAGAGTTTATTTGAGCTGTGTCTCCTGTTGATTTCTCTGGATGACTTACTGAGGAAATCCCTTTAATTCCCTTCTTTGGTCTAGGCGTTTATTTGGCTGAGGTATTTATATGGTAAATATTCCTCCCACCATCTCCAATATCAGGACATCTGACATCACCCTAATTAGGGATTAGGCGGGTGAGTACCAATGCAATAATTGACTATAAATGCGGTTGATTGTACCATCTAGTACTAAAAAAATGCGGTTGATTGTTAAACCAGTTTTTAAAAACTTGATTAAGTATTTGTATTCACATTTGTACGTGATAGTATATGACCCATCCCATATAGAATATAAATTTCCTCCTTGGGGTGCTATTTAGTTGTGATAATATAGGACTAAGTCCAAAATCTCAAAGGTGACTAAAGGTTGGTGAGTAGCATTTTCTGCTTGACTTTTACTTGTGACCATCTTAGCTAAATTGTCATTGCTCTGACTGAAGCTCTATCATCTTTTAAGCTAGCCTTCTTACCGCTTTCTCAGGATCTTTGGTATTATCACTGGTATCATCATTAGCAAATAAGACTGTGATTCTGGTTTCTCTTCCATATAAGGCCTTGAAGAGATACATCTTGTTAATTTAATGGAAAATTATCCTGTAAGTCATCAATACACTTGGGAGTTATTGGTTCCAATTATATGGATTGATAGTGTTCATCTTGTGTAGTATTGAGACCAACATCCCTTTCACTCTTTCTACATTCTCATAAGTTTATGGTTTGTAAGGTTCTGAGAATAAGTAAAAGTTCTCATGTCAGTAGATAGGATCCTCACAACTCTTGACGTAAATTTTGTCCTGCCATCGCATAGTAGAACCTGTGAGAAGACGTTCCTAGTAAATATGATTTGATACAAAAAATTAGCAGTAGCTTTAGCAGTTTTCAAGGGAATGGAAAGTGCTTCAATCACTTCATGAAATGATCAATCCCTATTTGGATGTATTGATTTCCTCCTGTGTATACAGATAGTGGACCTACGACGTCTAAACTGATGGTTGAAAATGGTTTCTGAGGGTTCATACGCTGATACTCGTACTTGGGCTTATGAGGCTTCTGTTTTTTACAAGTGATACAAGCATCTAGAAATCCACTACAGAGTCCAGTATTCCTTCCCAATAGTATTGATCCTTAGTTCAAACGTAAATTTTCCTGGTTCCTCCATGTCCTAAGGTAATGTGGGCTTTCTTTTATAAATGGTACATATTTTAAAGGTTACAAGTAAGGTAACTAACTAACTCAAACTTTCTTGTAAAGTAATCCATCAAGATCCTTTATATTTTAGGCATGCAGTTTGAGAATCTTCTGAACTGGTTCATCTTCATCCTCCCAAGAGTCTGGATTAATGAGTAGGTCGTGTAACTGTTCAGCTTTGCTATTGTCAAGATATAGTAGGGCTATCAAGTAATTCCATCTACATTCATGTGTTTTGTTCCAGCTCGGTGGATGATATCCATGTCATAAAGCTGAAATTCAAGAGCCCATCTGGCTAGTCTTCCTGTCAGGTATTTCTTACCTTGCAGACACTTTAAGTAGGCGTGGTCTGTCACAACTGTAAAGTCTGTATTGTACAAGAAGAGCTGTAAATGTTTCACTGCCAGGAGAACAGCTAAGAACTCTTTCTCTGTGACACTATAACTTCTCTCAGCTTTGGGAAAAGTTTTGCTTTAATATGACACCAAGTGGTCAATGTTGTACTCATCCAGTTGTGAAAGGGTGGCGCCTACAGCTAATTTGGAGGCATTGGTGAACAGGATGAATGGCTTCTTGTAGTCCTGATGTCACAAGATTGGTCATCTCTTTGAGAAACTCTTCTTTGATTTTAATGCAGCTCGTTGATTTACTCACCATATAAAAGGAGTGTTTTTGGTAAGTAGTAATACAAGAGGTTCATCAGGTTTTTTAAAGTAAGAGATAGATTGATGGTAATACCCCATCATTCCTAAGTATACCTGTATGTCTCAAAGGCTCTTTGGCTCAGGCATCCTGTAGATTGCCTCATCAATAATGTACAATGGTTGAATTCCTTCTCAACGATATGTCATGTCCTAAACATTTACTTCCTACTAGAAAAAGGTACGTTTTGCAATTTTAGTTTTTATGATTTTCTAAAAGTCATTGAAACAATGACTTGAAGTGGTCTAGATGATCAGCGAAGATTTTGGAAAAAACTGTTATGTCATCTAGATAAACCATCATGCATCTAAGTTTAAGATCTTGCATGATGTGATCCATCACCTGTTGGAATAGGCGGGAGCGTTGCAATTTTTGAGGTAACGGGTAGGCTGAAATAGACCTTCCATGCAAATTAATGTGCATTTTTCTTTTTTCCTAGGGGGTGGAAGGCGAGTCAGTAAGGGCATACGGCTACCAACCTGAAGGTTACGGGTTCGATTTCCACCTTCACACATCAATCAGGGTGCCAGCCAAAGGAAGCTATTGGTGGTTAGTAGGTCTAATAACACGAAAACCTTACCCATGACGCAACCAGAAAAATTTGAGTCCCAATCTGGAGGTGTAAAAACTTTCTTTGACGGAGTTGACCCTGTTCAGGTTTCATGTCATTTATTTATTTCTTTCATTTCTTTCTTTTGGTAATGCCTGTCCCCTGGTCAGCTTGCCTCAGTTAAATAAAAAAATGTGCATTTTTCTTAATCTTCAGGCGAGAGATCCATTTTCCAATAACTACTGGCCAAGTCTATTGTGAAGAAAAAATTTTAGCTAGAGAGTCAGGCCAGAGCATCTTCAGTCCTTAGAATTAGAAAGCTGTCCTTTTTAATGAGGCTGTTTAGCTTCCTGTAATCTATCACTAATATATGACCACCATTCTACTTCTTTGTGAGTAACAGCGGGGATGACTATGAGCTCTGGAAGGGCCCATGCAAGCCAGCATCCAATTATTTGTTCTCAGACTTCATGTATTGCTCCTCTGCCTTCAACCTCCTATATTGCTCTGATCAAATTGGGGTTGATTCTCTTTGTTGATGCTATAAAGTCCAGTCTTTCATGTGACCATAGTCAACATCTGACGTGGAGAAAACATCATGATATTCTTCAAGTAATTGATGCACTTTCTCAAGATCCTCTTAATCTAACTTAATGGATATCTGGACTTGTAGAAAATACAAATTAAATTGAAAGAAGGTAGGCCAAAATCAAGGTGAGTAACATAAAATGTACCTTATTGATTTCATCAATAAGGAGTAATTGATCTTTCCAATCTCTTTATGTTTCTTGACTAAAATATCTTTGGTGGTTAAGTTCTTAAGTAATAGCTCAATAAGCCACTTGTAGGCTGGATTGAGGACCCCTGGCAAACCTCTTGGTTCAAACCTACTTACTCATTAACACCAGTAATGTGTAACAAGAAGTTCAGGGTTATACTCAGGGTTGTGTTGGTAGAAACTACTCTTTGCTTTAATGGCTTAATTTTTACTTTTCAGTGTCATAAAGGTGTATGCCCTCTGTTGTATCTACTGAGCTGGGTAACTTTTTCAAGATTCCAAAGATAATATCACAAAGGTAAACTGGAAACAGGGTACTCAATAGATAATAGTAATCATTCTTGGTAGAAATCTTTATTATCCAGGAAGAAGGGGAACTTCATTGTTGAGGAGTGATAAATATCTTTCTTTTAGATTGATAACTCCTTTATAATTAATTATAGATTGCAACATGATGAGAATATTATATTAACTGTTGTCAAGGGCCATGGTGTGAGCTGAAGATACTAATTTGCCAACTTGGTTAGAGATGAATATTCACCTATCGCCATAGGGTTTTTTAAACTGGTGGTACTGTACTATTGAGTGTATTAAAGGTCTGGGGCGAGCTTGATCTTCTTGGTGAATTGGGATAACATAACCTTAATAAATGATCCCATGTCAAAGTTAGCCATTGTTCAGACTTCTTAAATTATCACTTCCACTTTGGTAATGGTTCCTCCAAACTTCATAGGAAGGTCTAACACCTCCTTGAGGTGGAAAGTTGCATTGAGTTTTTAAATAGTCTTAGGATACTTATTCTTAATCTCCAGCAGACTGTGGACAATCGAGATGGGTCAGATCAACAGGACAAGGTATTGATCAGCGTCTCTGGCTGTATCAATAAATTGGGGGCACCCTATAATCTGACTGAGGTGAGTGCCTTCAGGAACCTAAGATTCGGTGATATTTTCAGAGTCTAAACGGTCCAGACTAGAAAGCTCAGCAGGTGAGCCTAAAATTTAATAACCTATGTCCTCAGGACCCCCTTCAGAGTCATCATTCGGTTTGTTTTCAATGCATGCAAGGTGGGGGATTGACTTTGGCTCACTTTCTGAATTTAAATTGTTGGCTTTAGAGGTACCTGATCTTAAGCTGATCTTCCTTTTTCCTGCTTGGCAAAGGCAGGTTTCTTCTTAAACACATTTCTTTAGTGTGGTTGCTCTTCTTACAGTAGTTACAATTTGGCTTCTCCACCTTCTTAGGCTTTGCTTTCTCCACAGTATACATCCTGGGTTTTGTGATAGTCTTTTCAGATGGTCTTTGAATTATGTATATCAACCACTTTGAGCAGTGATTCTTAAATGTCTAAGACAAAATTCAATCTTTGTTTGATAGATGTGATGTTCATGGCTAGGTTGTTATTACTATGTAAACCAGCAACAATGGCAGCTATGGCATCATCTAAATTAAGCAACTTTGAGGTCATCGGCTTTTGAGCCTCACTATAGAAGTGATCTTCAACTTTGGCCATGGTTTTATTTTAACGTAGCATAATTCTCATGAGGGAATATTTCTTCATACTCAAAATTTTCTTGGAACCTAATAATTTGATGAGTTCTTCCTTCACTTCACTCCAGGTGTTAAAGTCATCCATATGAGGTATCATAACCTCTTTAAACATACAGTTTAAACAAGATAAAATATGCTTACCATTTTAAATTAGTCACACCTTCCATCGTGGCTTCATAGATGTAGAGGAAAGATGTGATTTTTTTTCTCCAGATTTAAACTTGATTTTGAAGGTAGGTTTAAAGGTAGTGACCTCCAATTTTGTGATAGAGTGTACTATGGGAGCTTCATATTCAGTATTTTTTGTATGTGTGTCACTCTGTTCAACTTTAATGTGAGAGTCAACATATTTGATCCTGTAGAAAATTGAGATGTTGCTCCATTTCCTCTAGAGTAGCCTTGGTTTGACATCCAGAAGATTAATTTGTCTTTTGAGTTTAATTTATCATCCTCCAACTTTTTACGTGGATGTTTAGATCATGGATCTATTGATCATAAGATGAGCAGTAAGTCTGCAAAAATTTCTCTAATCTTTTAGTACTCCAATATGCTGTTTAATTCCTCCTTCATATGTTGGCATTCAGTGTTCTGAGGAGTCATATCAGCTTTGGCTTTCAGCTCTTCTGTGAAAGTATTCTAGCGTTGCTTGGCTTTGTTGAGGTGACAGTAGATTTAGTTAATGTTTTCCTGACTAGGTGATTCACCTCTCACATCGCTCTCTAATTTGTTGAGTTACTTAATAAAGTGAGTAGACACCTGTGTCACATGGGATGCCAGATCCTGCTTAACACAGGCTACTTGGACAGTAGTATTTTGAGATATCAATTGAGCCTATGAGGTTTTGTGGGCTTTGAGATCATCAAAATATTTTAAGGCACGCTTCAGTTGTAATTTGAGGAGCTTGATATGTTCTTTCTCATTATGATGGCTATTAGAAGCTTGGAATACCATTTCAACATGGGCTTTGACATCTTGTCTTCAAAGTTCTTGGGTGAAAGCGTAAAGTAATCTTAGTTTTTTGTTTGACTTTGTAATGTCCTTTCTGAGAAGCTCCATAGATAACAACGCATACTTGATAACTCTGTAATCAGTGGTCCCCATTTTATTATGATTGAATGATGAGGAATAATTCACTTTAATTAGTTGGCAGACACCTCCTATACTTTGAGATTCTAGATTATATGCCTGTTTGTAGGGCATCTGTAAGGCCTCTTATGAATTAATATGATGATATAGTTCCTCATTATAGACTCCTAATAAATTCACAATATGATAAAGCGCTAGTGTAAAAATCATATGGTGTAGTGGTATATAATTGCACTTGATTCATATGTCTCTGGGAGACATTTAGTGTATATAGGTTCATGAGAGTCCTGTCCACAGCGGATGCCCTTTTGTGGCTGGCTCTTTCTCCTGAGTTTATGACTTCTCAAAGTAAGTCTCAAAATCTTCATTAGAAATCCAGGCTAAACGTCAAGATTTAGGAATCTCCATTTATCTTATTGTACCTTTTAAAATGTGATGATAGGCTGACTTCCCATTTGGTTTCTTCTTCACCATTTTGTTGTGCACGCATTGGGTTACTTTATAAATCATTATGTCTTCTATGGTGTGATCAATTAGGCATAGGTATTATTAAGATTTACTGAGCCCCTGTAGTGAGCACCAGTGTATAGGGCTTCCATTTTTATTAGCTCAATGGGGCTTTGCCCAAGAAGCCCAATGTCTGTACTTGAAACAGTCTAAGACTCACAAAAAGTATTCATTTTTGAGTGTGCCAAGTCACACTTAGGTTTATCAGCTAAAATATCCATCCTATGGTAAGGTTTGCAAAAGGACTATTGAAGTCAAGTATTAAAAAGAGATAAAGATATAACGATGCAACTTTATTTATTATAGAATAGGGGTCTTTAAACGTTACTTATAACAATATAAGCCCCTTAAGGGAAAGGTTTAATTAAAATAAAAGGAAGACGGGAATCCAGATGGGAGGCTCTTTCCAGGCAATACATCTAGATTGTACAATGCCTTTGATGCATATACAATAGAAAAAAGGGTACATTGAATGCACCAAAGTAGATAAGACTTTATTATCACTTAGACCAATCATTGGGCAGATTCTTTGTATTACCCTTTTGTGTAAATCTTTTTTTACTTCCTCATGTGCCACCTAGTTTGATTTTCACCTGAAATTTTAATATCTTCTTATTAATTAAGCAGGTTTCTATCTTGGGTAATTTTAGCATAAGTTGGTCTAATGGAAAATTCTTTTGTCAAGTTGAGCCTTATCAAGTATCAATTTGTTCCATAAAGTTGATCAAAGAGTTTTTATTTTCCCCTTTTCTATGTCTAGGTGTCAATTCTCTTAACGGATTTGAATAGCTGATAATTTTACCTTCATGTCCATTACTCTAATATCTGACACAGGGCAGCAAAAAGGCAAGGAGACTATTAGTTTGGTTGGCCTGAATTTATCATCAGGAGGATTTGTCTTGGGCATGGTATAGCTTAAATTCATGAATAAAGGTTTCAAGTTTTTATTGATGCTTAATCTTGTTGATCACAAGCGCTTATCTACAGGATCTTATAAGTGTTTAAGCTCTTCTGGATGCTATATTTTTTAAGTTTTATTTTATTGTTTCTTATAATTAATTTCACCTTTTTACTTTGGCTAATTTTGGCAACCCCACGCATTTGTCTGGTATTCTAAAAATAGGGTTGATCAGGTCGCTGTGTTCAATAGCACACTAAAGCTCTTGCTGTTTCTCCTCCTCTTTATAACTTCTATAGGCTTACCTTTGGCTTTGGCTTGGTGTATATTTGTATATTTATTATTTTCTTAATTTGATTTAAAGCTGAAAGATATTCAAACATGGTTTTTTCATCACAGAAGGTAGTTCCTAGAGTCCAATTATCATTTAACTGAGTGATATATTCCCAGGCTTCCTTTAACTTAGCGTCTCACATGACCTTTTAACTTAGTGCTTGATCTTTTTAATAAAATATGGGCTTCTCAAATTTCTTTACTTAGGATGCTGAAATTTTTTAAAACATATCTTTCAAATTCAGCAATATTATTAACATGTCAAGCAAAAAATTAAGTTGACTAGGAATTCAGAAATATATAAAGTCTTCTGTGACACGCTCAAAGTATAGTTGGAAAGTTATTCCCCGCAGCTACTTCATTGTGTCCATTCTAGAGCAGGTACATCATTAGTTCAGTATCTGGAACTTTGGCAAGGTTTATCTGGGGGTTACTAGAAGTCTTTAAATTTTGTTTGAGGTTGAGGGAAGAACCTATTGCTGCAACTTGGAAACTCTCCATTAGTGAGTACCATATATGGATTGCACCTGAGGGGAGTCACTGGAGGCGCATATATTCAAAGGCAGGCTTTAAATCAAAAAAATTATATGATACTTTTGTCATTATAATGGATTATAACTAGCTTGTAAATTAAATTACAGTATATATTTTACTGAAAAATAATTTATTATGAGAAAGGTTTAGTTTTATATACAGTGCCAGGAAAGAATCAAGGTTATGATGAATGATAGGTGGATACTATGTGTGAGGGTGGAGAAAGATCAGTAATGCAAAAGTAATGCCACAGTCTAGGTTTAGAGGTGGAGTATATCAGAATTCATCCAGGGCTGGACTGAGATAAATAATGGTAACATAGATAAGTTTTCCATTATCTGTAATCAGGAAGCCAACAGATGATATGGAATAATAAGTGGAATAAGGTTGTTTTGGGGTGAAAATGAGAGTTAAACAGAGTAAAATTTAAATTTTATTTGAGGTGGGCCAACCTGAGAATGATACTGCACCAATGAAGGGAAGTGGGGGAAATGGGAAAGGAGTATAAAACCTGGAAAACCTCCAAGTGCGGTGTATGATAGGCCAGGAACTCCATGGACCACCTTTGCTATTCTCTATCTCAGTTTGGGGCAATTGGTGTTCAATGCCAACACAGTTAAAATCGTCTCCTACCCAAAAGTTCATCTATTGGGATTGAACTTGGGGAGGCAGTGGTAGAGGATCCATATTCTACCACTGGAGTATTCTCCCCTGTTAAACATAGAGTAGATCCTCACTAAATATAAAAATAATATCAAATTGGTTAGGGTGTTTGTCATATTTCACTGCCATTAGAGCACTTTGAGGCAGTTTATCCTTAATTTACTTGGTCATGAATCCAGCACTATCAATGGAAATCGCACAGTGCTTAGCATTTCAATATTAAGAATAATTCAGGCCTTAGGCCCAATTAACTATAATCACTATTATTGTAAATAAAGAAGCTGAGATTGATTAGAAAATAAAAAATCAATTGCAAGCCCAAAGTCAAGACCTTACCCATATTAGTGTAAAACCTTACAACCACACTAATGTAATTGATGAAGACAAACCTAATTTTCAAGTTATGTCAGGATACTATGTCAGTAGTGCTCCAAATGAGGTGGTTTTACCCGCCTGTCTCAGACCTAACCAAAGGAATTTTTAGCGCCTATAATAGTCCCGCTTGACTCAAGCTTTCAAGACCATACATATTGTTGACAATACTGGATGTTGATAATTTTGTTGAATTAATGTTCAAAAGGTTAATAAAGACTGCAAGTACCCTAAGCTCGTAAGGAGTCCTAGTCCTCATGAAGAGTTAGGAGGATTTAGTCAAACAGTAAGTACAATACTTACTGTCACAGTTAGTGATGTTTTACCTATGGTAGAAATACATCCAAAAATAAACATATGAAGCACCTAAAAGCAAAGACAGAGCTCTTGAAGGGAACCAATGTCCTTTAAGGCCATTGACTGCAAATTAATCTTGCTTTGCCAGTCAGACCTGAAGCAAATGGCACCAAAACAGCTGAAATTCTGGTGTAAATTGAATTGAAAATCCAGAAAATAACCAGACATGAAGGAACATAATTTGGCCAATTTCAGTTAATTTCAATTTCTCAGAAATGTAAAAACTACTTGTGTCAGATTTATTTTTGTTAATCACTTTGAAACTATTGCAAAATTCCTTTATTAATATTGAAGCTGTGAAATGCATTTTTTTTAGTACTAGATGGTCTGTGAAATGCATTTTCTTGTCTCAGATATTCAGATTTTTTAAATAAAGTTTAAGTATTTTTGCCTAAGTCTTTTCCTGTTTTTAAGGATTTTCTTATTATCAAACTGTGTCTAAAGATCATAAGAAAGGCCAGACTCAGTTTCAGGTTCTGATCTGAACCTCCCATTGTAAATAAACCAGCACTTACGCTGCAACAAATTCCACCAAGTCTACCGCGTTTTATTTCACTAATTTCCGCCGTAGTCCTTATACAAATTCACTCAACTATCAGGAACTCTTCTCTATGATGGTTTGCGTCAGGTTGGTCTATGTTTTTAAATAAATTTAAGGAAACACCATAGAGATAACAAAAAACGTTGCTTTTACTGCTGGATATTTTGCCCTCTTTTAGCACCTTTTACCTGGAGCGTTACCCCCTGCAACCTCCTGTGCTCCGTTTTCCATGACACTATCTTATAAAAACCTGGAATTATTTGTAAGTTTCTTCATTTGTTAAGCTTCTAAAATTTACCAACCCTCTCAGTTGCCCCCTTTTAAAACTGTTTACTGGGCCAGTATAGTTGTATCCCTCCTGGCCTTGGTTATTACCTTCTTTAAAGGGTGTGCTGAGGGCGTTGAGCGTCTTTTTACACTTAAAAAGCTCATAAAGTGGGCAGTACATGCCACTACCCACTTGACATTATCCACATTCCAAGACTCAAAATTTAAAAGGAAGATATTAGCAATTTGTCAAACCTAAGGGCACATCATAAGTCCTAAGACAAAGAACTAGTTGACTTTCTCCTCTTCCAGCTGCTTCTTTGTGAGATCCCTGAGGGTGCTCACTAGTGGTTATTTGCCTTTAGTGAGACTAACAGAACCCTTCTGATATCCCTCCCCGCTTTGGAAGCCTTTTTTAAACCCCAAGAGTTCCCTCCTGCTACTTTTAATATTACAACTCCTTTATCCACTTGGACCAAGGAGACCTCACCATTGACCAATACTCAAGCCTTTGACAGGAAAAATCTTCAATACTGCAATTACTTAAACAGTTGAAAATGACCCTTCTCCACAAGTCCTTGGACAATACTAGTGCTGCCCTTAGCATATGGGATAATCTTTCCTCCTCCTTATCTGGGAACTGCTCCATCCTCGCGTCCATGCTATCTCACAGCATTTGCGCTGCCAAACCTCATTGTAATGCAGAACTTCAGCTCTTGGAACTTGACAACTCCATCTCAGTTGTGCACTCGTAGGGAACCTATCTTGGTAAACCTGACGCTGATCAAGTTTTAGATACCATTGTGACCTATCAAGTCAAGAGCCTAGCTGTCATGGATACCACCAGCCTAATTTATTGGGTATCTCCCCACTGTGTTGCCACAGTACTGTTTATAATCCGCAGTTAGCTCAATGGTAGGTGAGACTAAAACCTCTGTCATAAGTGGGGGTCATCTCACCACTTGCCCTGCACTGCTGCACTCCACGGAGTACCCCTCGCTTTTGTCTTCAGTAGTAGAGGGGTTAAAAAAGCCTATCTCGTTTGCTTCATAGCATTCACTTTATTCTAGCTCTGTCCCCTTTGTTGCCATCTTAGAACCTATGCCTCCAACTCAGTCTAGTCCCCCTTTTGGCCAGGTGGAACATCTTTTTCCTATTACACCAAAGTCACACTCCTTAGCTGACCCCATACAGAATTGGGTGGATATTCACAAAAAAGTTTATAAAAGCCAATCTCGCCTTGGTAGATCCAACCATGAGTCTGGCTGTCTTTACTGGCGTGGTTTATTGCAATAAGGATATCCCGTCTGATGAGCATAGAGCATCAATTTATCCCACTCCCTTCACATCATTGGGAAACTCACTGTCAATGGAAAATCTTGCTCCGTTGAAGCCTCTGAGGATATTCTTAACTACTTCCCCTTGTGGGCTTAGAGCTATCTTGTCATCCTTTAGCTCCTCAGTTAATAAATCTTCATCTGCGTATTTCTTGTTCATGGCTACCTTCTCCTCATCTTGAAGGGACTTTCAAGCACTCACCTTGGTGGATACTGGTGCTACTGAAAACTCTATCTGCTTTGAGCTCTAGAAGCCTTAAACCTGCCCTTAGAGTTAAGCCAGTTTGTAAATGGTGGGGCAACTTAAGTTATCCCTAGCTACAGAGTACTATCTCCTGTTTCCCTTGTTACAGGCGTTGGGAACTTTATGGAGACTTTCTCCATGATTAAAAACATCATGTGCACTATTATTCTGGGTGTAGGCTGGTGGCGACGCTTTGACATCTATTAATCTCGTGGACTTTACTATTCACGCAAAGTTCCCAGGATGAATTATGGTAACCATCCCTTGCAATGATGAAAGCTCCATTGCGTTACCAAGGAGATGGGGCCTCTCTCCCAAGGTAGGCCTAGCCTCAATTCAAATGACCTCTAAACTTGCACCCATATTTATTCTGCATGAGTGTATCAGGAGTTATGTAGACACGTTTGATCCTTCTAAGGCTCGCCCAGTTCCTGAGAACACCAAGTTTGACTCTGAGTTCAGGCTGACCGTTGACATCGTTATGATATCCTCTCACAACCACCTTTTTTCCTTAAGGGAAAAGGACTCCTTAGAAATTTGGGTTGACGATATGCTCTGCAAGAGCCAAATCTTTGAGTCTTCTCCTGTATGTTCCCCTCTTTTATCTTTGGATAAATCAGATGGCTACCTTCGCCCCTGCGTTGAATATGGCAATCTGAACAACGTTATAATACCTGAACCCCACCTGCTTCCTTTGTAGCAACAGATTTCCCACTTTGTAGAGAATACCATAGTGTTCAGCAAGGTGGATTGCTTAAACGCCTTCAACCATATTCGTATCTTGGAAGTCCAGGAGTGGTTGACTGCCTTCTGCACCTGGAAGGTCATTTATCAGTTCAGGGTCATGAATTTTGGTTTGAATAACGGCCACACCTGTTTTCAAAAGGTTCTTTTTGCTGTCTTGGGAGACCTTATGAGATCCTGAATAATAGCTTACATGGACTACATATTGGTATTCTTTTTAAATGAAGAGTCACACGCCCGCCACCTTGTAGCTGTCATGTAGCGGCTAGCGCATGTGAACCTTACTATCAAAGCTAGCAAATGTAAGTTTTTTTAAACCAAAGTGGGGCTCTTGGGAAGACTTATCTTCTCCTATGGCCACGGGATTACTTCTGATAAGGAAGCAGCCATCCACGATTGGGTTACTCCATCATCTCTTACAGAGCTACGAAGCTTCCTTAAAATTTGTAACTTTCTCAAAAGATTTACCTCTCAGCACCTTGATGTCACTGCCCCTTTCTACACAGCATCTGTGAAGAAGCTTTTCGGCTGGACCACAGAATGTAATGCTGAGTTTCACGCCATAAATTCCATGCTTTTGTCCAGTCTGGTGCTAACACATGCAGACCCCATCCTTCCCTTTGTTGTCACAACTGATGCTTCCAATTTTGAAGTGGAAGTATCTCTGCTGTATGAAGGGTGAGATATAGTGGAACACCCCATTGCCTACTTCTCTAAGATGCCCTGGTGCAGCTTAACTATGCCATCTATGATAAGATACTAATTGCCGTTGTTGAGTTAGTACAGCACTGGTGCCATCATCTTCATGGCTCTAGGTTGCCCTTTACTGTCTGCATTGACCAAAAGGCTTTAATGTACTACTTTGCCCCCCAGAAGTCAACACCTCGCCAGTTCAGGTGGTTGGATATTCTATCATTGTTCAACTTCCAATATGACTTCACTAATGGTACCCAGATCTTGTTGCCAGATGCCCTATCACAAAACCCTGATTTTGCCCCAGATCCAGCGCTAGTTGACGCCCATAATACTCAGGTGTTGATTAAGCTGAAATAAGCGAGGGAGAGCCCACTTGTCAACCCCCCACTCTGCTCATGATGGATCCCCTGGAAGGAGAGGCTGGTACCCCTTCCCATGTTAAGTTGTCTCAGCCCCTGTCATCAGACTACGTTAAGATCAAGAAATCATGCTAGAGAAATGTGAACCCCTAGACTAGGGCTACCAGCTGCTGTATGGGGTCATCCTTCATCAGGGTAAGTGGTGTGTACCACATGGACCCTTGTGAGAAGAGGTGATCAGCTAAGCCCACGACCTTCCACTTCTGGCCACCCTGGCAATAACAAGATGCTTGAATTGGTCAGACGCTCCTACAGCTGGAAGATCATCGCCACTGATGTGGCAAATTCACAAAGTCCTGTCAGACATGAAATCAGTCAAAACCTAGTTGGAAGAAGAGCACTGGCCTACTTGTCCCCCTCCAAGATGCAGAGGTTCTTTAGACATTGGTGTCCATAGATTTAATTTGGAATCCCTCATGTCCCAGGGTTATGTTGTGGTAATATTTGTGGTGGACCGTTTTACTAAGATAGTCATTTTTCTCTTGCAATAAATCAATCACCTCTGTCCAGACTGACCACCTTTTCATGGACCAAATTTTTTGCCCACGTGGCCTCCCAAAGCAAATTATTAACAATCGCAGCCCTCAATCTACTTCCCAACTTTTGAAAGCCTTACTATTCATCTTAAGGACCTGCCTCTGCCACTCCACTGCCTTTCCCCTCAGTCAGATGGACATACATAGAGGGCTAATCAAGGTTTGGAGCAATTCTTGCGTAGCTATTCCAATGCAGACTGTTAAAAAATTGGCGTTATCGTTGAGATATGCCATAACCAATATTGTACAGGGTTTGACCCACTGAGCAATAGGACCAACAATATGAGGATCGTTGTCCTCAAACAACAGAAATAAACTTTATTAATAACATGAATCACTTGCCCCCACTATACTCTTTATTTATTACAATAAACACAGCTGATCCTAGCTGTTTCGCCCGCTCTAAACTATTAACAACCTCCCTTATTGATCATCTCCTCTTGCTTGTATCATCGCAACTTCAGATGATACTGCTTTCATGGCTTTGTAATTCACTTCGCTATATCTCATTGGTTCCACCAATTTACATTTGTTCATTTTCTGATCACCTAATTTGAGGCGATTTCCCTAACAACACAATATCGCCTTATTTTGAGGCACTCAAATTACCATAACTCATATCAAACTCAGCAAATTTCATCTGTTCCGCCATAATAACTTAGGGCTTATTATCCAGTCATATTGGAATCGCAACATTACCCCCTCCTTTACTGGATGATGAGGCTCCTATTGCTTATACGCCTGGAGGA
Organism: Massospora cicadina; assembly: GCA_022478985.1. Taxonomy (NCBI): domain Eukaryota; kingdom Fungi; phylum Entomophthoromycota; class Entomophthoromycetes; order Entomophthorales; family Entomophthoraceae; genus Massospora; species Massospora cicadina. The sequence goes on from JAKSZP010011981.1 coordinate 140,355, forward strand.
ACTTTTTATGCACTTAGTTGATGATCTGACCGCTGGTGGGGTCCTTGATTGTGTATGCATATATACCTGTCTTCTCAATGACTTCAAATGGCTTGATCCAGATACTAGCCAGCTTTTGTCTCCATCCAAGCCCATGTTGATCATAGAATAGGACCATGTATTCATCTTTGAACTGTAATAGGCCACTTCACCATATCTGATCAGCATCCTGGCTTTTGATCTTCTTGGTTAAGCTGAACGAGCACGCTTTGGTTTGTAATTTAATCAGCGTATTCAATAGGACAGTCAAATAGCGTTGAAGATCCATTCCGCCAGTGTCCTCTACACAGGCATACAGAAGTGTGGGAAGAGTGGGGTGTCGACCATAAAGCAATTTTAATGGCTTTTCCCCGTGGAAGAATGGCAACTAATGTTGTAGGCAAACACCGTGGTAGAAAGGAGGGTACTCCAATCAGAGGGCCTATCATTGACCAACTTCTGGAAAATGTTCACCAGGGTTCCATTAACCCGTTCAACCATTCCGTTGGACTTGGGGTGATATGGAGTTGTTAGAACCCCGCGGATGGCCATCATTTTGTTGAGCTTGGGAAGTATGTGAGATATGAAATTAGTGCCATTGTTGGTAAGGATAAACTGTGGGCAGCCGTGACACTTAATGATGCATTCCATTAAAAACTTAGCCACAGTAACCGCGCTCAGATCCTGAATGGGCCATGCCTCAACCCACCTGGTCAAGTGGTCAATTGCCACCAGGATATACTTGGACCAGTTAGATCCCGTTGGCAGAGGGCTGATGACATCAAGGGAAACTGTATGCCAAGCGAAGTGCAGCTTTACTAATTGATATGAGGTCTTCTGATGAAACAGCTTTTCCACTTGACACTGGTGACAGGAGGAGATAGTATCAAGCACATTAAAGTACATGCTTTCCCAGTAATACTGAGGTCGCAATAATTCCAATGTCTTGCGCACACCACCATTCCCAAATGCCCTATGTGCTCTCATGATAATGTTAGACCACTTTTAGGGTCGCGGAAAATTCACCGTGGAATCACCAATCCGCTTATACAACTCATCATTCCGCTGGAAAGCATTGGCTCACATTTCATTCAACGCCTTGATGACTTGGGGCGGCTCATCATTGTGCTTTCCGCTGAGCATCTTGTCATACATAATATCACTCAGGTCCACCGTAACTGCAACAGTTGGTAGCATCAACAAGCAATCAGCATTTTGGTGTTTTGCTCCTGGTCGATGAAGGATCTTGAAGTTGTAATCCTGTAGTTTAAGGGCCCATCATGCTAGCTGGCCCTCAGGCTCCTTAAGGTTCTGCAGCCAGCATAATGAGGCGTGATCCATTACAACTTTAAATTTTACACCATGCAAATATACTCGGAATTGCTTGTAAGCATAAATCACTGCTAAGCACTCCTGCTTGGTCACAGTATAATTTCGTTCATGGCTATTCAGACTTTGACTGCAATACGCCACTGGGTGCTCCTCCCCCTCATCATCTTTTTGAGACAGAACTGCCCCCACAGCGGAAAGAGATGCATCCATCTGTACAATAAATTTCTTTTCAAAATTTGGGTAATGTAGCACTGGCGCCTTGATCAACGCTGTTCAAAGAGTATCAAAGGAGCGTTGACAGTGTTCCATCCATTCAAACGTGGCATCCTTTTTTAATAACTCAAACAGCGGACCTCCAATACAACTAAAGTTAGGTATGAAGCGGCGATAGTAGCCAACCATCCCTAAAAATACTTGTATATCTCATTTACTGCTTGGTGTAGTCATCTTCCAAATGGCCTCCACCTTAGCTGGTTGGGGCCTCAGCCCTGTTGCATCAACTACAAACCCAAGGTACTCAAGATGATCCTTGAAGAAGTGGCATTTCCGGGGCTTAATTTTGATGTTGGCCTAAGCCAACCGGCGGAATACCTCTTCCAAATGGCTAAGGTGCTCAGAAAACGTGTGGGAGAAAACGTTAATGTTGTCAAGGTATACAAGAACGCATGACAGCTTCAAGTTGCCAAGGATAGTGTCCATCGCCCATTGGAAAGTAGCAGGGGCATTACACAGCCCTTGGGGCATACGTGTCAGTTGAAAAGGCCCTTTTGATGTGATAATGGCGCATTTCTCCTGTTCCGCCGCAGGTAACTCAATCTGCCAATAGCCAGATATTAAATCCATTGCAGAGAAGTAATGAGCTCCCCCAACCGGTCCAATGCATCATCAATCCGTGGCAAAGGGTATGAGTCCTTTTTTGTAATGCTGTTGAGCTTGCGGTAGTCTATTACTACCCAGTTAGTACCATCCTTCTTTTTGACAATTAGGACAGGGGAAGCCCATGGGCTCTTCGATGGTTCAAGCATTCCTTGCTCCAACAGTTTATTGATTTCTGCTGTGACAACTTTTTCCGCTGCTCTAGATCGGCGGATTGGCCAAGATCTGATGAGGGATGATTCCCAGTGTCCACTCTATGGATCACTCCTTGGGTGCACCCTAAATCATTATTGTTGACAGCAAAAATTTCCTTGTATTTTTTTATAAAGCTTCTGCTCAATCATTCTGATCTTCTGTTAACCCCATTAAATTTTCACGCAGTACAACTGCCATTATGCCAATCTGTGTTTTGACGGGCAGGCCAAATTCATCCAGTGAACCAAACTCCTGAATCCTAAGGACCTCCTCAACTGGAATGAAATGGAGGAATGCAACTACTTGGTGTCAGCGGATTTGCATTGGTTTATCCTGAATATTCGCTACCAAGACCTTGATCTCCCCATGCCCCAGAAGTATAATGCCAGGGGCCACGTGGGGCTCAAGCTGTGATTGTTGATAGGGCCCAATGACCTCCCCATATAGCCCAGCAGGCACTTCTAGCTCTAACTCAGTGCTTATGATTTCTTAGTGTCCAGAGGGAATAGATATAGGGCAGCGGCTCTAAGCGGCAGCCCTTGATATTCATAAATTTGGTGAGGAAGGGCCCAGGTCTTGCTTTTTAATCGATGATAGCGAACTAAAACCACCTCATTACCATATATAAGATTAACGTGACTCATGTGTACAGGATCCTTTGGCATTACACTGAGAGTGAAGCAGATTGGGATCTGCTGCCCCAGAATTTCAATTGTCTCTGCTGTCATATCAACAACAGCTCCAAAGTGACTCATAAAAGTGGTACAAAATACCAGGTCATAATTATTGTTTGGTAACACTATAGCTGGGGCTAAAATGACAATTGACCCAAACTGCAAAGGTAGCGCACTGTATGCTCCTTCAGAGACTGTGCTTTCTGCGCCTGCGGTCCCATACACCATACGATGCTCTACATCAGGCTTTAATGCTAACTTTGACACCAACTTTAAGGACACTATGTTGATTGGGGCACTCATCAATTATTGCACAAACTCGGGTTTTTGCTACAACAGTGTCACAGTAAGTACACTCAGAGTAAAATGCATCTTATTGTTTTAAAACATGGACATTTAACTGATCTTTTTTCCAAGGAAGTTCATAATATTCTTCCCCACTTTGGGGTATTCTTTAACAATAGCGTCCACAGGGAGGGCCACGTTTACCCCTTTTAAGAGAATTGCATCAGCTAATGGATCTGGTCCATCAGTAGGAAGGTGATCAAACAATTGGAAAGCATATAATTTGGGTGCTCCTGGGAGCCTGCTTTTGCCATGCCAATGGGTTGCATTTGTGTCTGCATATTTACCCCTCCAAATGGCTGCTGATATAGAAAAGCATCATCATACCAGGAAACATCCGCTAGCTGTGTAGGAATAGGTTCAGGTGGGACGTTTTGGGTCAGAATAGCGGAGGTAGAGAGTCCCATCTCTACTCCGCTCTGACTTTTCCCTGGTGGTACTGCTTCTGCGGTAGGTACTGGACCTGCGATTGTGACAACTTCTAGCCAGGTGCCCAGAGCGACCACACAAAAAGAAATTGACCCCATAAAACCTGCGATCTTTGTTGTTGTAACTGGAGCCACCCCAAGGGTTGTGCTGGAATTGAACAGTGTAACCCGGCCCCTCCCTATAGGTGAACTGCTGTTGGCAATTGGTTTGGAAGCGAGGCTTGTATCAATGATAAGGCCAGGGGATGCTGACTGGATGCTGAACAGGGAGGTATAATTCCTCCAGATAAAAAAGGCTACAGCGGAGGCGCTAGGTTTCCACTCTATATTGGGTGGAGGGAAGGTAGCAGATAGACGGCGTAGAATTTGAACAAGTTTAAGCAAGGATATGTCAACCTCTAAATATGGAGCCAAGGCATTAAAAAGCTCTCAGTATGGTTTCACAGTAGAGGTCAATGCTATGCTTATGTCACCTTCAGTTAAAGCTCCTGCCCCATTTAACACATGGGCTTCTGCTGAAAATTGATCAGCAAACGCAGTGAGGGTCTCGTTATGTTGAAACCCAAAGGTAAAAAACTCAGCCTTCCATTACGCCATTTTTGAAGTTTCTCCAAACAACCACAGCACAGTATCCTTCACTTTTTTGATAGGTAACGGAACTGTTGGGAAGATAGCAAGTAACTTGGTCAGAGCTTCCAACATTTAGAGTGGACATTAGTAATTTGGCTTTACGTCAATCTGAAGCACCTTCTACTGAAAACTTAAATCATTTAAAGAATCCATGAATGTTTCCATTGCAATTAAATGGAGGCAGCTTGTCGATACAACATTCTTGAAGAAACCCCTTCTTCCATTTAAGCACAGCGTCCAGAGCAAGCATAAGTTCTGCATATTCAGCAGTTGCAGTGTGTTGAGATGATTCCTTAGTAAAGAAATCTGGATATGACATGACTAGCTATTGAGAAACGCTTATCAGTCTATGTGATTGATCAATGGGCCCCCTGTATTAAGCACAACTGTTATAAAATTTGGCATTATCATTGAGATATGCCATAGCCAATATTGCACAGGGTTTGACCCAAAGAGCAATAGGACCAATGATATGAGGATCGTTGTCCTCAAAACAACAGAAATAAAGTTTATTAATATTATGGAGCACTTTCCCCCACTATACTTCTTTATTTATTACAATAAGCACAGCTGATCCTAGCTGTTTCGCCCGCTCTAAACTATTAACAACCTCCCTTATTGATCATCTCCTCTTGCTTGTATCATCGCAACTTCAGATGATACTGCTTTCATGTCTTAGTAATTCACTTCACTGTATCTCATTGGTTCCACCAATTCTTCATTCGTTAATTTCCCAATCGCCTAATTTGAGGCAATTTCCCTAACAACCCAACATCGCCTTATTTTGAGGCACTCAAATTACCTTAACTCATAACAAACTCAGCAATTTTCATCCGTTCTTCCATAATGACTTAGGGCTTATCATCCAGTCATATTGGAATCACGACACAGACCATAACAATTGGGCCTCTCATCTTCCTCTGGCGCAATTTGCCTATAATAACCTTATCCATTCCTCAACAGGCATATCCCCTTTTTTCTCAGGCTATGGCTACAATCCACGCTTCAACCTGAGTCCATGGCTATAGTCCACAGTTGTTTCTGTCAATGTGCGCGCCAAAGGGCTCAGAGACATACACCAGGCAGTAAAGGACCATCTTGTCAACGCTGTGAGGATTTACAAAGCAAATGCTAACTGAAAGCACTGCAAAGGCCCTGAGTACAAGGCAGGAGACTTTATCATGGTCAATGCTAAAATTTCCACTTTAAGCAGACCCTCCATCAGTTATAGACCATGCATGTTAGACCCTTCAAGATATTATGGAAGATTGGTCCTTCAGCTTATCAAGTTGACCTACCCCCTTCCATTAAAGTGTTCAGCACCCCTTCATTAAAGCCTCTTGACCACCTTTGAGGGTCCCATGCCTTCCCGCCCCAAGCCAGAGATAGTAAATGTGAGCCTCAGTATGAGATCAACGCTATCTTCACTTCCTGCGTATCACGACGTCAACTCCAGTATTTGGTGTCATGGAAAGGCTATGATAAAATGAGAGCAGCTGGGTGTCTCACAGAGACTTCTCAAACGCTCAAGAGCTGATCCACGACTTCCATGAAGGATTCCCTGATGCTATAGGGCCGCTACTCAAGCCTCTTCAGCTGCCATGGAGCTACCAACCCTCTACAAGAACTTTGCCTGGGCCAATGTCCCCTCAGGAGGGGTGAAAAACCCCACCCAAGGGCGGAGGATGATTTCATAGTATTGATATTTTACCTGGGGTAGACTGCCCATCCAAGGCAAAGCATCTGAAGCCCCTGATATCTAATCCATAATCCTTAAGGGACACCAATGACCTCCCTAAGTTCATTTACTGCAAATGAGTTCTTGCTTTGTCAGTCAGACATAAAGCATATGACACCAAAAAGTCGGAAAACCCAGTAGAAATTGATTTTAAACCAGGAAAATAATCAGATACAAAGTAACAGAATTAGGCCGAGTTCAGAAAATTTTATTTGACTAGAAGGCGAAACTTTTTGGATCAGATTAGGTTTAGTCAATCAGTCAGAAACTATTTCGAAACTTCCCAGTATTGATATCAAAGCTTAGAAATACATTTGCTTTTCTTAGATATTCATATACTTTTTTATAAAGTTTGAGTATTTTTGCCTTAGTCTTCCCTGTTTTTAAGGACTGTTATATCATCAAAGTGTGGATAAAACATATCTTGATGGGCAGACTCAGTTTCAGGTTCTAATCTGAACCTCCTGTTGTAAAGAAACCAGCACCTACACTGAAACCTATTCCACCAAATTTTCTACGTTTTGTTTCACTGATTTCCGCCGTAGTCCTAATCCAAACTCACTCAACTCTTAGGGAATATTCTCTTTGATGATTTTCGTCAGGTTGGTCTACGTTTTTTATCATAAAATTATATGGGAACACCATGGAACAAACATAGAAACGTTGCATTATAACGCTTAAATATTTTGTTCACCATCTAGTACTAAAAAAACATTTTGTTCTCTTAGGGGAGGATACCCAAGTGGTAGATTAGTGACCTCTACTGCTGCCACCCTGAGTTCAATTCTGGTATAGGAACTTTGGGTAGGGGACAATTATGACTGTGTTGGCATTGCACACCAATGCCCCAAACCAAGATAGTGAATAGCAAAGGCAGTCCATGGAGTTCCTGGCCTATCATACGCTGCGCGTGGAGGTTTTCCAGATTTTATCCTCCTTTCCCATTCATTCAATTCCCCTTAATTGGTGCGGTATCATCTCCAGGTCAGCCCACCTCGAGTAAAATAAAAACATTTTGTCCTCTTTTTGGAACCTTTGCCTGGCGCGTTACCCCCTTCAAACTCCTGAGCTCCATTTTCCATAAAACTTACTGTGGGAATGACTATTTTCAAGAACATTACAAAAGTGGAAGTCATCATACACAAAACCAAAATGTTAGCAGCACTGGATACCGGTGCTTCATTCAACTTTATGTCTTCCAAACTCATGAAGAGATCAAAACTTGAACCTTACATTGATCATCAATTAATTCATACATCTAGGGAGAGTCAACTAAAGTACTAGGAGCGTATTCCGCATTAACCTTGCGATTTGGACACAAGTCTTGTCTGCTAATCCATAGTACTTGAGAATAACCACTAAGATTTTATCATAATTAAGCAATTACTAGTAGATTTTGAGGAATCATTGGCTTTAACCAGGCTTTAGTCAATCTAATCGAATATCAGATGCCACTTGTGTTTCATGATGAGGAGAAGAAGAAGAGGAATAATCGATTATGCCTAGTAGAAATCAAAAATCTACATAACACTCAGTTATAACATTAAGACATAGGGAACAAAGCAGCTACCACCAACAGTAGAAGCAGATTCTGGCCTGCCCTTTTACTCCAGCAAGGAGATGAACTTTTTACATGGAGAATATAAATTTATTCTGATCAACTTCAGTATTGATATTCCAGAAAATATAATGCTTGAAATATACTGCCCAAAGGAGTTAGATAACAATAACCTAGAGTGATGCCTGAATTTTACAATTTTGCACATCAATGAGAAGTCAAAGTCCTACATGGGAACATTTTCAAGCACCCTATCAAGATTAAAGAGTATCATACCTTAGCTAAAGTGAAGATGCACCACTATATCAATGTCAGAACATTTCACATTATCATCAGCTTTAAAGAGATTAGGATGCAAAAGACAATTACACAAAAAGAACGTGAAATTTTTGAACTCTTAGATCAGTATGCAGATTACTTTAGTAGTGGACCAGAAGATTATGACCTTTTCAAGGAAGGAGTTCACAAGTTTGACACTGGAAGTGCCATACCATTCCAATCAAAGCCTTACTGCTAATTCAAGAGCAAATGAGATTTATTTTAAAAAGCTGTAGTAACTTATGGATGCAGACCTGGTACGACCCTCCAATAGTCGTTGGGCTTCTCCCCTTCTACTAGTTTTAAAGAAGGATTTGAACCACCGAATAGTCATGTATTACAGAAGCTCATTGACATGGCTAGTAAGATTTATACCCAATGCCACGCATCCATTATACATTGAAAAATATTGGAGGGTTGCGCTACTTCTCAGCAATGGAACTGCAAGAGGATAATGGCAGATGAAGCTGTCACCAGAACACCAGTAGAAGTGTGCGCTGATAATCCGCCAGGGACTTTATGAACTAACACCTATGTCACAGGGCTTATAAAACCCTCTAGCTACGTTTCATAAAGTAAAATTTTAGATTTTGGAAACCTGAAGATGTAACCTGTGTTTATTTATTTAAAGGACATTATGGTATTAAGAAAGACATTCAAAGATCATCTGGAACACCTGAAGGATATTTTTCACCCTTTAGAGAGAGAATAACATTAAGCTGAAGATAATCAAGTGCTCCTTTGAAGAGCCAGTGAGAAGACTTTAGTCATGAAGAAAAACAAAGAGGAATCAAGCCTAGAAAAGGAAGGTCGAAGCTATTGCCAGTTAAGTTGCCCCAATTGCATTAGAGATGCCCAGTAGTTCTTGGGCATGGTAGGATATTACTGCCAACTTTTGCTGAACTTTGAATACATTTCTAAGCCACCCACGAACCTTTTTAAAAAAGAGTACTGTTAGATCAAAGATAAGAGCAAGAAGATGCCTTCAACAAACTCAAGCAGAAGCTGATGGAAGCCCCAATCTTAATATACTCAAGCTTCATGAAGACCTTCTATGTTTACACCAATATCAGTGACTTGTTATGGCGCAATCTTAGCTTAGCTGAATAAAGAAGGAGTAATACCCTATAGAGATCTTTTAAAAGACATTACCAGAGCACAACGCAATTACACAGTCACAGAGCGTGAGTGCCTATCTGTAATCAGAGCTGCATGCACTTCTAACCTTATGTTTACAGCGTTCACTTCTAGGTTATCATGAACACCGTCTAACTGAGATGGTTGATGAACATGAAAGACCCAGGTGAAAAACTTTTAATATGGGCCATTCAGCTTATGGTTAAAATTTTGAAATCTTGCACTAGGCTGGATATATGCAACCTGATATGGATAGTTATCTGCAATTATTTGTTTTCCACTTGCAAGCACAAAAGAGCAATAGAAATTTTAAGTATTAATAGGAATACCAGAGGAGGAATGGGAAGAAGAAGACGATGCAATGATTTTTATTTTAAAGAACAGTTCAAGAATGATAAGGTTAATAAAAGGACAGCTGGAGAAGCTATTACATGAGAAATGGTTTCACTATTTAAATCTGAGCAAAAAAATGGCAATAATCAAGGAAGGACACCGTCAAGTAGGCTACAGAAGTCTACAGAAGTCCAACCATCATCTAAAGGAGATATTTTATTAGGAGTCAATATTAAACATCAGTCAGGCGTTGGAGCTCTGTGTTGAATGCGCCAATACAAGCCATTCCTGAACAAGTTTTAGTTTCAGCCTGTCCCTCCAAGTAACCTTTAACAACGTTCCATAGATGTAGGGCCATTTCCAAAATTATCAATTGGGAATCAATGTTTAATGTTGACATAGATCATTTCACCAAGTTGTTAAACGTGATTGCAATCAAGGCGTTTACCTCTGGAGTTTCCACTAGTTTCTTATACAACAAAATTAGTAATTGCCATGGATGCCTACAGATAAACCTTCTGATAAAGATCAAAACTTCATATCAGATGTTGTGAGACATCTGAAGGACTTAGTAAGAGTCAAGCGGAAAATTTACATCGCCATACACCCCTTAAACAATGGAAGCGTGTAAAGAGTGAATGAAACTCTTAATCAATCTTAAAGATGATAGAAAGTTAACTACAGTTTAAAATATAAAATCTTGTTGCCATCAGCCCTGTTTGCTTAACAGTTGAGCTACCAAAAACTATTGACATGTCAACATTTGAGACGCGATATTGAAGAGAAGACGCATTGCCAAGCTTATTAGCTCCGGTGATGGATGTGGATAGAAGTAGTCTAACTCTGGAAGATAAAAAAAAGAATTATTGGAGGAGTTAATCAGGATTCATATGGTTGTCAGCATAAAATTCATAAATTTACTTAAAAGTAGTACCAAATAGAAAAACACAAAACCTAAATTGCTCAAATCTGAGATGGGGCATAAAGTGATGTTCTACCACATGCGCAAGCTACCTTATGAGAAATTACAGGATGTCTGTAGGGGCCTGCAACCATTATCATGGGAAATGGAGCTGAGTACTCTATTAAGGACAATAGACGCACATCAGATATAACCATGTCCACATGCAGCATCTGATGTAATTTACTAGGTTTTTTTAAAAAGGTAGTATTGAAAAAAACTCAACCAAAGGGTCAATTCCTCATCCTATGTGAAAATCCCTCCAAACCCCCCTTTTTGATTAACACTTGTATTGTTAATAATACTTTAGCTGACCAGATTAACAATTAAGACTTTTCTAGTATGGTCAGAAACCAAAATAATTTACAAAAAATTTAAAGCCTCTTTTTTACTCTTTAAAAGTAAATGAGGCAGGTTGACCTTGGGACAAATATACCACGCTAAGTTTTCAGCCTTTGCTGGTTTTAAACCTGTTTTAATCAAAAACCAACCCAAAGTGAAGCAGGAACCACCCCGCTATGCTATCTACTCTCCCCTTTTACAGTCTTTAATTGGTCTAAAAATCTGATAATGGAGGTCTTTATATAATTCCTGACCACCATAATAAACTGACAGCTTCTCATGATGATGTTAAAGAGCATTAATATAAATATAAGACAAAAAGGGTAGACTCAAACGATGCAAATGATGCTCCTAAGAAACCCCCTTTTATACATTTGGTTACTCCCATCAAAGGTAAGCAAAATACAAAAACCCTGTCTAAAAAAAGTTTCCTTACTTTGTACATTTTCAAGCAATTAAAAAATACCAAGCTAAGAAGCAAATTAATACTTAAACTTAATAAATTGAAGTTATTTTTGCTCACATTACCCATCTTCATCAAATATGGGTAATCTGCTTGTCCACTAGGGGATTCTTCCCCTTTTAAATGTTGAGTTGTCATTTTCTTTGCAATAACTATTGTTTAAAGAAATATTCCAATGAAAATTTATTGATCCGCTGGATTACAATCTGCTAAATTGAAAAAAGTGTTTTTTAGGGATGATCCTGACAATAAACAAGCGATTAGAGTGTCAATTGCATAATCAATAACTTAATTGACTTGTAGGAGTCAATCACATCTAGTTGCCAATTGACTAAGGGGTTTATGAGTTGCTGGCAAGTAATACCTGTCATAGAGCAACTTTTGAATTAACCTTTTCTGGATCATAATCTGCTGTTTTTGGAAAAGAGTCCCATTACCTAATCAGGTTGCTACCAAATAAGAGTAATTTAATGGGAGTTGAGTGAAGAAGTTAGGTCATGTTCTTTGTTTAACTCAGAAGAGTTTGTTGTTGAGTAGGGAAAAGAAACTGATTAATTCAATGAGGAAGATCATTATTTTGCGCAACACTGGAGGGTTAGTTCATCAGCAATGGCTGCCGTTCCCAATCAAGGTGCCAACTAAAGAGTTGTGCGCTGAATTTCCTATAAATTCCACTTGATTTTTATAATAAAGCAGATCTGATTATATTATACAATTATTAAGAAAGTTTTATAGTTTAAACTGTTTACTATTGTGATTAAAATTGGACGGGCCAGAAGATCCTTTGTCTATATTATTGTTGATCTCCATGGACTCTACATGGTGAGAAGGAAGAAGAACCTCTGAACCTTAGCCTAGGCTAAGTTCTACCACATAAATTAGGGAAGAAATCCCTAAACTTCCAGACAAAGTCAATATTAAGACAAGCACCAGGTTGGTGTTGGACCTAAGTGCTATCTTAGATATCAGCTCAATTAGAATAGTAGTCTTCATACTATTATTTCCCATTATAATCTTTCACTATCAACAAGTTAAACAACACACATATGAGGAACCTATGCAGTTGAACAAGAGAGCTGGAGTGAGTCTATTTTAAAAGCAGAATCAAAACCTAACCTTTAACAATTGGTGCTCAATTGAGTCACCACAAGCTCCCAATTTTTAGCAATTGGTGCTCTCTACAGGGGGTAGTGAGTCTAGCCAAATTTGATAAAAAGATCAAATCAAATATGTCTTATAAGAATGAACTACACAAGCTTTGGACAAAGCTTGAAACCATCAACAAAAACGCGACTAACTTGGAGTCACAGGCTGACTTCACTGCATTAGAAAAATGGGCGACAGAGGTCAAAGTAGAGGTCAAGGTAGAGGTCAAACAAATGGGAAAAATTAACAATGACCTCCGTGTAAAGACAACTCTTTGAATTGCAAGGAGAATGAACTAATCAAAGAATTATTACTATAAAAGAACAAGCGAGAAGCAGACTGAGAATACATACTCTGGATTACTGAAGATTAATAGCGTGACAATCAAAGCATATAGGAGAACTGGAGGACCATAAATGCGTTTTTGCGCAAATGGATGTGGAAGAAGCTTATAACAAAATGCCTGAAAATCCAATCAGAAATAATAGCCCCCAGAAATATGCCTGGGTCATTTGGAGAAATTTTTGGAGATTACCACTGAAGTTACTCCCATGGTCAATAGAGTTGTTGGACAAGATTCTCTTGTTAGTGGAGCCATGGAAGAATTTTGAAGCACTTATAAATTACCCGCGTTCCATGGAAATAAACCCTGAATTTTTTTCAATTATTCAAGAGGCCATTTTTCAGTTTCAGTGACTGACAAAAAAGAGTGACTATCATGAACTGCCTAAACACTGATTTTCATAATCTGGCGTTACCCCATCTAAATGGGGATAATTGGTCTTATTGGGAGGCCAAGTAAGCCAGCATACTAGAATTCTGAAGCCCCTACGCGGATGTCTAACTGCAAGCAGGAATTTATGGGGATTTAATTCTAAAAAGTTGAGACCCTCTTAGTTTTTGCAGACAAATTCTACCAGGAATCACAGATCCTTGCCAGTGCAAAAGTTCTAACAGATTTTTACGCATGAATCATGATGCAAGTGGCGTTACAGGCCTATCATGATTTTACATAACAATGGCCTCAGCGTTAGTAACACAAATGTCCACATCTTAAAATGGTAGATTATTTGAAAATGTTGGAAGCCACTTTTGAAGCCCTAAACTGAGCATTCAAAGTGATCCAGACTCAAGCTTAAAATACTGTAAAATCTGCTGAGATGTATAAGTAGCAAATCAATTGAATCATGTTAGGGAATAATCCCTAAAGTACAAAAATAAGAAGACAAGATGAGAATCTACTGACACTATTATGGTAAACCTGGTCATGTAGCCGCCTAATGTTGGAGAAAGAAACTCAAGGAGCAGATCACCTTAGTCCATGTGAAGGAAAAGGAAAACAGTCAGGAGTTGGTTAAAGGTCCTGCGGTCTAGAGATGGAACACTCTGGTTCCACGGTTAAACCTGTTACTCCTTAATATTATGAACGACAATATAAATATTTCTTATCTCTTTGTAGACAACGAAACAACCAATCCACTATATCAGTTTGTTAACATGGACGTAAATGCTATCACTTGAGCCAAAGTGAATGGTATTAACTCCAAAATTGTGAAGAAAGTGGCTTAACCAGACACTCATCAGTTGGCAGACAAGATCAAATCCTCTGGGAATCAAAAGAAATTTATCAAAAGAATATTAGATTAGGCAAACGTGTTTATTCCAATTAGTGCAATCAAGGAATCTTTCCCTGATCTCTTAGTACAATTAATTCATTCTCTCAATTTGGCAAATAACGACGCTATTCACTCAGCAAATATACTATTACAATATTCTGAGTGTACATATGCGGTTCTTATAGTTAACCAAGTGAGAGTGAGGGAAATCAAAGATAGTGGAGCACCCATAAACATCATTTTGACCAAATTGGTGAAAATAATGGAGATTTTGCTGGGCCTAGAACTCTGGAAGGGATATGTAATGGCTGGACCAGATATGACAATATTTTGTGGAGCTTACAGTGCACTGGCACTTTGGTTTGATTCACTTGTGGTATCATCTCCTGCCATTGCGTTGGCAAACCATAATTATGATATCCTGATTTGGACAGAGTTCCTGAGAAAATATGGAGTGAAATGTAATTTTGAGGAGAATACCCTGACCATTTTGGGTCAGACCCTGCACTTGGTATATCAGAGGGAAGGAGAACAGTCACTAACAAGAAGAACAATTTTGTAACCTTGATTTACAATGACAGCATCTTTCGCATCAGTTATAAGATGGTTAGGCAGAGACAGAGAGAAATGCTGAAGAAGATCCTGGAAAATCATGTGATCCCCTTGAGAACAAAAACGATGGAAACTATACTGCCTAGGATGCAAATAGTCGTTAACACAGGGTTAATGCTTGAAATTGCAGAGCAACTATACAGAGATGTTGCTGTCCCATGGAGGAATTAGGAATCAAATCATAAGTAGTGACAGAAATAATTATTCTGGGACATAGAGAATTAAATTTGCTACTGGCTAATCTGGGAAAGAAACTGATAAAGATAGAGAAAAATCAAGTCTTTGCATTTTTACATTTAATCCTGATGGCAGAGATCAGCAAATTCCATGACTTTGGAATGCTAACTAAAATGGGATTAATGGTTGAAACTTCCAAAAGTGAATGTCTTAATAGATTGAGAGCATCTGGCTGATATATATAAACAGCAGCAAGAAGATGTGCTCCCACTATTTGAAAGTATTAAGAGATATACACCCAAGATGACCATGACTTGGGATGCACAAAGAATGTGTTCCACAAGGTCAACACAGGGCAATATTTGCTGATACAGATAAGACCTTTTCAAATGGCTAGAGCTGCTGAAGCTGTGGTAACAGAAGAATACCAAGATAGTTGAGCATGGACTCCTTGTTAAGTCATCAAGTCTATGGACAAGTCTAATCCTTATAATAAAAAAGAAGGACAAATTTAATCAAGTAGTGATCAATTATTGCAAATTGAATAAAATCATTAATAAGGATTTTTATCTACTGCTGAGGATTGACAACTCACTCAATAGTCTATGGAATGACAAATACTTTTTGGCAATAGACTCAATTTTGGGATATTGGTAAACTGATTTTCCAAAAGAGGACCAAGAAAATGTGCAATCATTACCTCACAGGACTTTACCAACTAACCTAAATGCCCCAGGGATTGTGTAATGCACCAGCCACCTTCCAGAGAGCAATGAACTCTAATCTTAGTGATCTTAAGTTATCCTGTGGCATAGTATATCTGGACGATATAAATGTATTCAGCAGGACCTTCACGGACCATTTGGAGCACTTAGAAGAAGTGTTCAAGCACCTGGCGATGGCAAACTTGAAAATAAGTAAAGAAATGGCACTTCTTCAATAAGGAGCTTGATTACTTGAGGTTTATCATCAACTCCAGAGGGCTGCAACCCCAGAAGCAGAAGATTACAGTAGTTGAACAAACTTCTCTCAAAGAGTGTTAGAATATCAAAAGTATTTCTTGGAAAATTGAGCTACTATTGCCAATTTATAAAGGACTTCACAAAAATTGTAGACCTAAAATCCAATTACTAAATGATCTGAAAAAAATTTTGTGTGGGATGAAGAAGCCCAAGAGTTGTTTAATGAATTATGCCAATATCTAATGACCAGTCCTGTCCTAAAGTACCCAAATATGATTAGAAATTTATCATCCAAACTGATACATCGTTGATGGCAATTGGAGCCACTTTGAGCCAAGTGGATGAAGACTGGGAAGAACATCTGGTGGCCTATGTGAGTCAAACACTAGTGACAGTGGAAAGGAATACCATGACGGAGTGCAAATGCCTTGCAGTATATATGCGTTAAAGCAATTCCAAGTGTACATCCATGGAACACACTTCAAAGTGGTGATGTACCACTAAAATTTACTCTGGCTCTATAACTTGAAGGAACCAGAGGATCAACTCACTTGATGGGCTTTAAAATTACAATCTTACGATTTTGAGATATTACACCAGGATGGAGAAGTGCATCAAAATGCTAATGGACTATCAAGATTGTCTGTTGCCCATATTGTCTATCATCAAGTGGACGTATCAAAAGGGTGATAGAAGGCAATGTCAGGGACAAATCCCAAGAATTTTTGTGCACTAAAGAAAGCGATGAATAACACTGAGATGAAAAAGGGAAATTATTCATCATGTTTGACATAAGACGATTTTTATTTTAGAGCCATCAGAATGATCAGAAATAATCTGAGCCGCACACAAAGTTGTCAGCAATGGTGGCCTGTGGAAAAAATGGACCAATTTCACCATTATACTAGTGGGAATCAATCAATTATGATGTCTTTGACTACTTGCCCTGTTATGTGGAATGCCAACTCCAAAAACCCCATAAGAATATAACAGGATAAAGGCTAGTAAGCCCTGGATTCAGTTGGCACACTGTTTCAATTGAAGTGATTGGACCCCTGATTATCAGCACATGAGGTGCGAAATATATCATAGTGGCAACAGACCATCTAACTAGATGGGTCAAACCCAAATCCTTGAGCAAGGTGGATGCTATGAGCACAACGAAGTTCATTTTGATCAAGTGGTTTATAGGCACAGATGCCCTCAAGTAATCTTGAGTGACAATGAACCCAACTTTACCTTCTAAGTAACTCCAAGGCTTAACAAAATGATGGGGATCAGAGGAGTAGTGTCAGTTCTATACAGACCTGAAATGAACGGAATGGTGGAAAGAGTTAATGGAATGCTAGCCGCAATGCCAAGAAAATATGGTTGTGGAGAAAACTGTTGCTTAGTGAACTTACCTAAGCTCAGTTACCTTTGCATACAACTTGAGTCATTATATGGGAACAGGAAAAATGCCATATAAATTACTTTATGGAAAAGGAGCAGCCTTAACACCAATTTTGTGTTCTGTCATAGAAACAGCAGTGGGGATGAGTACCAATCAATACCTGAACTGATTGACCAGTATTATGATCAAACTGCTATCATAAGTATTTGATACCACCTCAAAGGAAAGGATCAAAGCGTTGTCAACGGATGATAATAACTGAACAGCAATATAGGAGTACCATGTGGGGGATAGGGTAGCCTATTGTGACACCCATGGTTTTGGATGAATGAATAAACTTTATGCTGAGTGGTTAGGTCATTTGAAGTATAGCCAATTAGGCAACTGATGCCTATATAATTAAGAACATCATGGATGGTTGTGTAGTCAGCTGGGTCCATATGAAATATCTTGAGTATTGGATCTAGGAAAGAAAAAATGTAATGTTCCCAAAGGACCAAAGAACCTGAAAAATATAGGTAAGTCTCAGGTGGGGGCCTCTGAATCATGAGAGGTGGTTAAGTCTTAAAAAAGACCTATGTACCATGATAGCTGGTTAAGTTTAAAAAACAAACCACTGAACCAGAGTAGGGGAAACAAAAGGATGGACCTCTAAAACCTATCAATATGCAAAGTCACATTGCAAAAAAATAACATATGGAAAATTACCTCAAAAATAATATAAGATAAAAATCATAAAAAAATTATATAAAGATATAAAAATGCAAAAAATATT
This sequence comes from Massospora cicadina, assembly GCA_022478985.1. NCBI lineage: Eukaryota > Fungi > Entomophthoromycota > Entomophthoromycetes > Entomophthorales > Entomophthoraceae > Massospora > Massospora cicadina. The sequence continues at coordinate 158,384 of JAKSZP010011981.1, forward strand.
AAAATTTTATTTTATTTTGTCATCATCAAAAAGCACTAAGTTATTTCCCCTTATGTTATCATTAGTACCAACTCAGGTTGAAACTGGGTCCGCTGCAAGTAGTCACAAGGCGCTGAAAGAATCAAAACACATTAGTAGAATCAGGATGAGTTGAAATTGGATTTACTGGGTTAGTCCCTTATGAAATGAAGCCCATCCTGGGAGAATACAGGGAACAAGGAATTAGAGAAGCTGCCTGAGAAGATCCTTTAAACATAGAGGTGTTTTATAACCTCAACATGGGGAAAACAGGCTTTTCAGATTTTTTATCATCAAGAACATCCAAAATAGGCTGGCACATCATGTGGCCGTGAGAACTGCGCTCTGTGGAGGTGACAGCAAGGAGAACATGGAACGGAAACATGCAAAGAAGAAGGACTAAACCAATATGCATTGATCAAGGAATGAAGATGGACCAATAGAAGTTCAAATCTAAACCATGCTGGCAGACTCAATCAGAATCCATGCAGCATATTCCCCAAGAAAATCTTCATCACTAGATAATATGGTCAAGCGGGGGATGTGTTAAGACCATTCCAACATTACCAAGCTTCATCAATTATGTTTAATCTGCTTATCCACTAGGGGATTCATCCCAATAGTGAATATTGGAGTTATCAATCTTTTTTATATAATATTATTGTTTAATAGTTATTTTTACACATAATTATTAATCCACAAGATTATGATCCTCTGAATCAAGGAGTGCTTTGTTGAGGATGATCCTGACAATAAACAAGCAATTAGGTGTTAATTTCATTATCAATAACTTAATTGTTTTGAAGGAGTTGATCACATTTAGTTGCCAATTGGCTAGGGGATCTACAATTTTCTGGAAATTAATGCTGCATGTTATATAGCAACTTTTGAATTAACCTTTTCTGGATCATAATCTGCTGTTTATGGTTAAGAGTCACTTACCTAAGCAGGTTACTATTAATTAAGCTTAAAATTATGGGAGTTGAGTGAAGAAGTTAGGTCATGTCTTTTGTTTAACTCAAAAGATGTTGCAATTGAGTTGGGGAGAGGAACTGATTATTTTAATGAGGAAGAACATTATTTTGCGCAACACTGGAGGGTTAGTTCATCAGCAATGGCTGCCGTTCCCAATTGAGGTGCCAACTAAAGAGTTGTGCGCTGAATTTCCTATAAATTCCACTTGATTTTTATAATAAAGCAGATCTGATTAGAATATACATTTATCAATAAAGTTTTTATTTGAACTGTTTACTCTTGTGATTAGAGTTGGACGGGCCAGAAGATCCTTTGTCTATATTATTGTTGATCTCCATGGACTCTACATGGTGAGAAGGAAGAAGAACCTCTGAACCTTAGCCTAGGCTAAGTTCTACCACATAAATTAGGGAAGAAATCCCTAAACTTCCAGACAAAGTCAATATTAAGACAAGCACCAGGTTGGCGTTAGACCTAATTACTATCTTGGCTATCAGCTCAACTAGAATAGTAGTCTTCATATTATCATTGCCTATTATAATTTTCAATATCAACAAGTCAAACAAAATACATATGAGGAACCTGTGCAGTTAATTAAGGGAGCTGAAGTGAGTATATTCTGAAAGCAGAATCAAATTTCAAATATTATCAATTGTTTCTTAACCAAACCACAAGCTCCTTAAGTTTTAACAATTGTGACAATCAAGAAACCTATGCAGTCGCAAGAGCCACAGGAGTCATGGGAAAAAAGAAGTCACAATTAGGCTCATAACAGTAGCCACACATTCTCAAAAAAGATAGAGCTCCACAGTATAATCTAGAAAAGTGGTAGCATAGCAATGTGGTTCTGCTCCATTCTAAGGTGGGTTTTGATTGAAACAGGTTTGAAACCAACACAGGGTAAAAAAGACTTGGCATGGTATATATGTTAAGGTTGAACCACCTCGTTTTGTTTTTTCACAGTATAATCTATGGAAGAAACACTAAAGATCAGAAAGAATCAAGTAATTGGACTCCACTGACCTTGAAACTAAAATAAAGGTCCAAAAATTCCTTATAAATAAATTATATTGATATACAACAAATTCTGCTGTAATGGATTGGGAGGCACCTGATCCAAACATCGGTACGGATTGATTGGAGTTCAATCTGAATGTGGCCCTGATTCAACGGGCATTGAACTCAGTAAGTTTGGAACTGGATAAAATCTCCATCCCAAACCCAAATCACATTCGTGGAATGACTATGGGCTTATATGAGGTGTGGATGGTGATCTGGTGGGATGGCAAATCTTCACTAACAATGTGGTGGGTGGGGCTCAGAAGAGTTTAATCAAAAGAAAAGCTTAATCCATATTAGTAGTGCACTATTTAGAGGTGGACGTCGCAGCCCTGAAGGGCAGTTGTGTCTTCTATGAGGAAAAATGGAATTTAAATAAGGAATATTTACTCTCTCAGAAAACATTAATTTTATTTAAAGAATTATAAGCGGATCATATCAAAACTATGAGCTTAACCAGTGAGCTCATTGTGGCGTTGGCGTGATTCTCAGCCCTTTCCTGGTCCCAGACTCTGCTGTTGATGTTCAGCGTCGTGGGAACAATGGTACAAGAATATATGGCAATGATGTGACATGGCATATAGGTTCAGGGATGGGCCTCTGCCACCATGTACCTAGTATGGTCATTAATATGGCTCATACTGCCAAATTCATTTGTTGTGTATTGGCGTGAACCCACCCGTTACATTAGATGCAACTCAAATAATTTTCTGTCAGTCTTGTGGGGGCCCCAAGAAGAGGTGGTGGCCCCAGGAGGGGAGGAATGGTATCGCCATGTGTTGACAGTGGTGATGGTGAGCTTCTCACTTACATTTGTAATAAGAGAGGTGATTTGAGTGTGTGGTTCAAGACCCATTAAGGTGGAGGAACGCCAGGGGGATCTACATCCTCAAAAGGTCAGGCTGCTTTGCCCATGGAAGCTTTAGAGAAGATCCACCAAGTGGTGTCACAGATTCTTTTTCAGGTGTAGTTGGCTCAATCAACGGGTGGGGAGACCCCTTTCTCGTTACAGATTGTGCAAATTGTGGAGGCACTACCCCCAGAACTTGCTGGGTGGGTGCAAGAGTTGGTTGAGGAGCAAGGTCGCCTTCCCAGATCCATGGATGAATGTGTGGACTGGATTGACTGGGCGGCCTGTCTGGATGAGGCGCAGGATGAGGCGTGGTTGGCTTTGTTGACAGTATGTCAGGGCTGAGGATCAGTGGAAGAATATGGGCGGATTTTCCACCCATTGGCAAAAGCAGCGAGAGTCTTGGATTCACAATCATTGCAAATGTTCAGACAAGGGCTGCAAGCAGACATGTTGGCTGCCATGGCGGCTGCTAAAGTTCAGGGTTCATTGGTGGAGAAAATTGGTTTGGTTGTGCAGATGGAGAAACAATTGGCATTGGCGCATAACTGGTGAGAGGATTTTGTGTCCCTGGGAAGGGTCAAGTCACCCGTTGTAGCCAGCAGAGGATGAGGAGGTTGGCGGGGTTCTCCCTGGAACTTCAGGAATATCCATGGGGGATCCTGCCAGAAAAGCGGTGAGGAGTTGGGGAGAACAGGCCAGGGACCCAGGCAGAGCCATAGTCCCTGACCTACCTTACCTGCAAATTTGCAATCTGAGAATGCTTTGAGCATTAAACCTTTTTCTTCGCTTTATCCTAGGTTATTTATTCCAGTGGAGTTATACTTACATGGTCAGGCAGAGAAGGTGCTGGTCCTGGTGGATACAGGGTTGAGGAAAATTATGTGGAGTTCGCCTTAGTGGAACTTTGAAGTTGGAGATGAGAAGGGATCCTGAGGTAGTGTTCGCTGATGTGTCAAGAAGAGCCCCATCATGGGTTTTGGATCCCCTGATTGTTGTTTGGCAGAACCCCTTTTGGTTGAAGGAGGGTTTCTGAGTGATTCAGAATCTAGCCCACCAAGTGGTGCTGGGGATGCAATGGTGGCATCGCTTCCAGCCATGGATTAATTTGTTGCATAAGATGATTACATTGTCGCTGCAGATTGAACCTTGGATGACGTGGAAGATGGAGGTTGGGGGCAATGTCCCGAGTGGATGCAGGAGCTTAGGGGGGGATTCAGGAGGTAGAGCTACTACCCAATTATAGCAACTTCATTGGTGTATTTGGTCCCATCAGAAGTTCGCCTTTTTCCCCTATGGGCTCTTTCACGTTTTCATTTCAGTTCAAGGAGGGTTTGGAGCTTCCCAGGGGATCCCCGGTCTATGCTCTTAATGAACGGGCCAGAGAAGAATTAGAGGGCCATGTGGAGTCGA